>JAQIWG010004539.1:0-15855 GCA_034695025.1 Chamaedrilus cognettii | reverse complement strand
ATGTTAACTAATCCTTGTACTCGTGCTAGAATGCATATTCATGACGTCGTGTGCCTGAGATACCGATGGCCTAGTAGTCCATGTTTGTGTGCTGCACCTCACTGCGGCCCAAGCGCTGCAAGCATGGTTTCGTTAACGCGGCAAGTTGGGCACTTCTAAAATGACCAATCTTGTGCAGGAGAAAAATTGGACTGAAAACCGTTTGAGGGCAAGGTTTGAAGGCGAGGACACTTCAAGTAGTCTATTCTTACATGCTCTGCAAGCTGAAACAAGTGCAGGCCAGCTACAGGCAAAATAACCAGGCTGAGCGAGCTTTAGAGCGTTAGTTAACCTAATTTTTTTAACTTTTTTTCTTTTTAACAGTCATAACTTTTACACTAACAAAATATTTTCGTATGAAATTTGGCAGTCTTGTTGCAAATTATCTCCTTTCCAATCCCTAAAAAAATGAAATAAATATTTTGAATTTTGACTGAGTTATCGCGATATCGCTAGGGGATTATTTTTTTTGACTCGCTCTGTACATAAGCTTACGACGCTCAGACGGTTATGTCAACAAAGCGCTAGGCTTCGAGTTATAAACAATCTTGCAAAATTTGATTTTAGTTTAGCAAATTTCTCTGCGTGGCGTTCAATTTTCTTTGCGCGGCACCTTTGAATTCTGTGCGCGACCACGCAGCCGCGCAGCTTAGAGGGAACATTGCTGCTCAGCATCTTCAATGAGTTGCTTGAATTGCAATAATGATGCGATGTGTAAATTGCTATATTTATTATGTGTGTAAGCGCCTTTTAGTTGGCTAAGATTTTTGTACTATACAATTTTGTTGTCCAGTTTGTTGATTGAACGCGGAACAAGCTCTGCAATTAAGGCTCTGCTTCGGTCAATATGTAAGTTGTTGTCGAGCAGGCGAGTCCCCGATGGCTATCGCTGAGGTGTACGCCGACGGCGCGGTGTACGCGCTCGTGAAGGGGAAGTGGGACAGTCTGCCGCCCCTCAAGGACAAGAAGGATCAGAAGAGACGCCAGGCTCCCAAGACGCCACCTCAGCGCAGTGGCGAGAGAACCAAGCAGGTGACCGACTTTGTTCTCAGTCATTTATTCTGTTTGATATTTGTGCAATTGAAGCACTAGAGTAAAAGTAAATGTAGAGCATATGGGACTACAAATCAAAGTTACTGACACTGTTTAAAAATGAAATTGAATCAAACCAAAACACTTGGCTGTAGGCTAACTTTTCCATTATGTTAATCAGTAGGCCTCCCTACAGCCGTGGAAGCCCCCCGGCTGGGGGTGCGGGGGGCCCTAACGCCGGCACTGCCCCCTTATGCAATTTATATCCTACAATAGTTAATTTTTATATTCATAATTTTCCATCTAATATCAATATTTTTGCCAAGTTTGATCAAATTCTGTTGATTAGTTTTCTAAGTTTTGAGCGTTTGAAATACGTTTGACTACTCCTCCGTTTGTGTGCGCAAATTATAGTGATGCTGTGCGGTGGACTCTGGTGCACTGCTACTCTGAATCACTGGTGCTTGTCACACAATGATTTTGGCTAAGTAGTAATTTTCTGATTTTAACTGCGTGGATAAATATATATTATGCTACTTCTGACTTCAGGAACATTCCAAAAATTGAAAGCGTCTTGTTCACCATACAAAGCCAAAAAATGTGTCAATTAAACAGTAGCCAATTCAATACTAAAACACTGACAAGTCCATTATTAATAGGTCATAACTTTGAGACTAATACACTGAATTTGACAAAGACATAACCAATTGATTGTTAATTATGTGTGTAAAATTTAACCATCGTAGGATGTAAATTTTATTAGTTACTCATGGAAAAACCAAGGGGTCTTTTTTTTGGCCCACCCGGTCGAATAAGATATTAGAAACACTAAAATGTGATAAATTTGAATTTGGGCCGTAGTCACAATTGTTGCGACTGCCTAGCTCGAGCGAGTTTTCAGGTGGCTCCAGCTAAATGGCCAATGCCGTGCATGCACTTTTTGGATGGCGCCACCTGAAAGTTTCAAACCTCGTTCCAGCTAGGAAGTCGCGGCTATGGTAACTACGGCCCCTGACCAACAGTGCCGTACTGCTAGTCTGTGACCAGCAACTTACCACTCCGCTACAATGCGTCGTCGTCCTATAGTCCTAATATCTAGATATATCGTATCTGATAGTAAAAATTATATGGTAGGCTATCTAGTTTTAGCTACTGATCCGATGCATTCAGCGGGGCGCTTCAAAAAATTATTAAGTAGTTAGTTTTGCTTTTTAGTATTACAGATGATTTAGTTTCTATTAACTGAATTAAGAAGTTAATATTCACTGCAGTATCAAAAAAGTTTGAAAATGTTTCACCAGAGACTACAGAACAATGACTGGACTTAATAGTAAAGTTCATTATCTGTGGGCAGCGCTCACAGAAATGACTTCATAAAACCGCCATCGTTTCACTTGATTTTATGTAGCTACTGGCTTACAAACCGCTGATGCGTTACGGGCCTGACGGCGTAGGCCTGCACTGAGTGATGGCGTAGCCTAGGCTATAATGAACTGAGTGGTTTGCATGGGCCCATTTCTGTCTGACAAATGCAATATTCAGTTCTTGTAATATCCTACAATACTACAATTTCTTGTAATAGCCTAATTGGTGTAAAAAATTTGAATGCGGTATAAAACAACTGTAATTTACCACTTCTGAAATGATTGGCCATCTGATTATCTGAGTAGGGTTTCTGTTAAGCTTTATTCTTCTGCGTCCAAAGTCCAGGGCTAGAACTCAGGGGTCAGTTTCTCAAAACTTCCAAAACTTTAAGCATAAATTCAATCCTAAATCCGATTTGACAAAATATATATCCATTCGCCGACCGCCGTGACGTCATCATTTGGTTTTGAGCGTATTGGCTAGTTTTCAATATCAAACGATAAAATTTGTCTAAGATTTTCTTAGGAACATCTTAAGCCTAAAATTTGCTAAGATATTTCGAGAAACAGGCCCCAGGCGTTTGTCGTCTGTAGCCGCCAAGGTCTTTATTTTCTGGCGTCGCGGCTGTGATTACATACCGGGTACCACATAATATAGAATTAAATTACCGAGACCTTTGATATCTGGCGTCTGGTGACGCCGGAGGTGCGATTTTTTGACATATGAATCACATTTTCTGGCGTCATAGACGCCACGACGTCAGTTTCCAGAAGCCATCAATGTGAGTTGTTTGCTTGTTTACTAGACTACATCCCCGGACGTCACTAGTGATGGACGCCCGAATAGTTCATTGCCACATAAAGCGGGTTCTCAGGCAGCCTCGCCTCAGAGGAGCGCGTCAGGAGTGAGGACAGGGTCGCGCCTGCGCCACGGCGTGGAGGGCGCCGGGGCCGAGGACCTCACCTACCTCTGCCTCGACACGTGGAGCGTGCAGCCCACGTCACACGACCTCATCGCTGCGCTGCAAGTGCGTCGACAGCGCTTCGGATGGCAAATCGACTTTGAAGACTTCAATTTACCATTTATACAAAACGTTATAAACAAAACGGCAGTTTTGCCTGAAATCAAATAAACCAAGTAGGCTAATATTGTGCTGTAACTTGGGATAGGCGCTGCCAAACTATTTGAGTGATTTTTAATCTAATCACCGTGCCAAATTTCATAAATTGAATGCTGCAGAACGTAAAAACAGTATTGAATTGTAATTGATACATTACTTTGTACATGAATAGTATTAATACCTATAATTGATTCATTGGTATTGTAGTAATAGATTATTATCCAGTTAAAGTCCATGTAGTCGTTAGCAACAATGCCATATTAAAGGAACTCTTTTATAGGTCAATGGTTAACTCAACTAATATATCTATTCATGCCAATTTAATCAATGACTTTATACATCATCGGGGTTACTAGTATTTGTATCCCTGATAAAATATAGTAGCAGTAGAGTTTTGCCTGTTCCTTTAAAGCATCAGTACTGTACGCCTAGTGCTATTCTAAGCCTTCAAAAACCACGTAGGCCAACGCCACCAGAGTTCATTCTAACATTAGGTGTTGCACCATTGGTTAACACCATTCCGTTTCAAAATCCGCTCCTGATCTCTTCTATCGTGCCATTGACTGGCTAATGTCGCGGGTCACGGGCGTCCCCGGCATCGGTATTGAGGTCGGGGAAGGCACTTCTTCGACCTCGACTACGCGGACGACGGAGCGCTGCTACCCTCGGACAGAGCCTCCACCCCGGACCTGCTGCAGGAATTTGACGACAACGCCCACCACCTGGGTCTACGAGTATCGTGGGTGAAGACAAAAGTGCAAAATGTCGGCCCTGGAGGGGCACACCCTGCATTGCAGGTCGGTCCGAATGTGGTCGAGTCGGTGGAGGAGTTCATATATCTTTGCAGCAAGTTAAGTTCAAACGGGTATAGCTCACAAGAGGTAATGCCTGCAGGCGATATGAAGTAATGCACCGGATAGCCCTTGCAGCCTCTGCAATGAACCAGCTCAGGAGCGTAGGGTGGGGGAGTAGAGGGGGCATTACTGCTGGAGGCCCCCCTGCTTCCAAAAAAGTTTATATTGGCTTATGGGCTTGCCCCCCCTGCTCTTTGTGAAAATTAAGCCCTTGCCCCCTGCTATGATGAAGTGAAAGCCGTTGCCCCCCTGCTTGGTCTGATATGTTCTTTATATAATTATATAATTATATAGGGAAGAAATGGATAAAGGCTGTTAAGAACGATAAAAAATGGATAAAGGCTGTTAAGCGCCCCTCCCCTCCGCTCGTGAGTTCAATTGAAGTGAAAAGTGTCACAAATGTTGTGCAGTGAGCAGAGCGCCAAAATGTCTGTCCACCCTGCTAAAATTCTTGCCCTCCCGCTGAAATGGTAACGCTACGGCCGTGCACCAGCTTAGCCGAGTCTGGAGACAAACGCGGCATGCCTTACGACAAAGCTCCGTCTCTACGAAACATGCGTTCTCTTGATACTCCTCTACAGTGCTGATACCTGGACGCTCCTCAAATCGGACATCAATCGCCTGAAGGCATTTCACATGCGCAACCTGCAATGAATAATCGGGGTTCGCTGGTTTGACCACGTCACTAACGTCGCTGTGAAGCAGAGAACCCGACTCGAGGATATTGAGCCTAGGATCCGGCGGCAGAGACTGACCTTGTTCGGGCATGTGGCCCTGATGAACCCGGGCGTCCGGCTCACGATGCTCTGCAAGTGGCGCTCAACATCCGAGGGGGGGGCGCGCGTGCCCGACCCCACATGGAGGCGCCCTTGAGGTCGGCCAAGGACTACGTGGACTGAGCAACTAAAGAGGGACCTGGGGGGCAAGAGCCTGGTGGAGGGGTTGAGGATGGCGATGGATAAGCGAATAAGGAGGAGGAGGAGGTTTCAAATTAAGCCTACTATACAGTTTGCAGCACGTCATTATTTTTGGCTACGCCTGTTAAAAAAACCAGGCGTTCATGCATTTTGTTTCATGAAAACTTAGTACTTTGAAGTTATCTATGGGCCTATTGATCTTGAGATCCTGTGAGACCAATACAACAACGTATTTTACATGTACAATACAAAGGGATGTCAAAGCAACATCAGATTATACATGTAATGCTTGCTTGCTGAGTAATTGAATGCTTGATAATTTTTTTGGCCTATTTATAGGCTATACACAAAAAGATAATAATTCGCCATTTTACATTTACATTTAACTTACTTTTCAATTTAACACGCATTCGGATTAATTCTGAAAGAGGAGCATGTACCTTGTGCATCGCATGACTACGTATAATTGGTTACTGGTAATTTGTATCTTTTATTTATTTCACTTGAACCTGGTCCATGACAAATTCTGTTATACAGCTTAATAAATTTTTGCTGTACGTTTTAAGTGAGTTTGTGCAAAAGAGCTGTAATTAAGTATTGCTATAATTTTTATATTTAAGTAAGTGAGCTAATTAAGTGATTGTTATTAACATAACAATTTGTAACTTTTCAGCGAGCGAGTGAGAGATCGAAAGAGTAATTTTTCAGATCACTTTTTTAAGTTACCGGTACTGCTTTCATAAAAGCTACAGGCCTAAGCCTTAGATATCTTTTCATTATTTTATCTAGCTGTAGAAATTTCATTCAGTGCATAAAGCTTTTAGGGATTGGTGATTTTTTTTTTTTTCTCATTTTTACTTTGATTTTCGTGGCAACAGACCAACGGTACTGTGCCAACTACAATATTATTGAGCCCCCCACTCATCCACATGAGTAGCCTACTGCTTGCTATTGAATGATAGAGAGCTCTTACAATTTAGATCTTAACAACCACAACACAACTTCTATGTTGAAATTAATGAATAGTACTGTATGATATACATATGCTGTTATAATGGCGTTTTTAAATGAAGTACGAAGAGAATATTTATATAAATTAAAAAAACATTTAATGTGACTTTGCATGTAACATTTGTTTAATAACATTTAAACGTAATAGCATAATTTTGTGTGTACATTCTACACTAATATACTGATCTTGTGTCAAAGACTTAAGTAAAGGATAGGCTATCACCTCCATTATTAGGTAACGAATACTGTAAAACTATGACTTAAGTATGACTTAAGTAAAGGATATCAGCTCCATTCTTAGGTAAGGATTACTGTAAAATATGAAATTTTTGCACGTATGTCATTTTGGCAAATTTCGCTAATCGGTAAAACTTGATAAAATGACATACAAAAAAATCAAGATGCAGATCTACATGGATACATAACGAGCAGTCCTCAAAAACGCGAAAAATAAGTGCAACAAAATGTAAGTGAGGCACAACCACAAAAATTAAATTATTACACACACACTCGCATTTTGTGGCTGCATTCCCCGCTTACGCAGGGGTAGCCCATTTTAAGCCATGGACACCCGCCCTACACTTCATCTTATCTGTCGCATCCTCACATCTTACTCCTCTAGCTTTCATATCCTAATTCTCTGTCAAGCATTTTCACATCGTTTCAGGTCTCTATATGTTTATCTCCTCTGTCTCATAATCCATACATTCCGCACCCCATCATTCTGTTCCTTTCTCAATATCTGCCCCAGACATCTCAGTTGGTTTCTTTTTACCACCTCCCCCACTGCCTCCAAACCCATTCTTGCTCTTAGGTCCGCACTATAATATTTCTCTCTTTCAACAACACCTCACTCATCCACTTAAGAATTATTTTCTGCATATTATTTTTCGCTAAAATAACGTATAGATTAACTTCATGTTTTACAGTAGGCTAGCCGAAGTCTAAATAAGTAACTGACTGCTAGTTCCAGGTGCTATAGATAAATGAAGCGATATAGGCCTATAGTATATTAATTATGGCGTTCGTTTAGATTATGTGCCCAACATGCAGGTTTTAAATTTCTATTCATATTCATAGTCTACTTTGACCTGTGTAAACCTGTGTAAAAACATGGACATTAACAGATTACACGACAAAAAAAAGGAGGTTAGTTAGTTAGCTATTCATTGTCTACTCATATTCATATTCAGTGTAAATGCTATCGTACATTTTTACTAATACTAAATATTAGTACTTTGTTTCACGAATGTTTCATTGAGTTTCAGCTTTACCGATCGATAATATTAGTATGCTTATTTTAGACGTAGGCCTAATCACATCTTTACGTTGAGGTTTAAGTACCATGCGCAGTAGGCTAACAAAGAATACTGTATAACATGAGATTTTTGCTGCGTGTTATTCTGGAGGTTTTGCTTTTTAAAAATTTTATTTGCACTTAATTTTTTGCATTTTTGATGACCTGCCCACTAGCCTATAAATAGCTTATCGTATGCTGCGTTACTTTCACACATTTAATTTTCCAGAGTTTCGCCGATTCGCAAAAATTCGCCAAAATTACATGTACGTGAAAATTTAGTGTTCATGTTTTTTCAAGTTCATGCTGTATTACAGTATTTGTAATATACATATACATCATACATGTAGTCTGTGGCCAGTTCAGTGCTTCGTAGTGAACCGAAGAATCGCTTCCTCTTCTTTAGTCGCCTTTTGTGACCCATCCGGGAAGCTCTGGGCTGCAGACCTATTCTCTTTCAATCCCAGTCTGCAGGGAGTAATTACTAATTGCATTGTAAACGCTTAAATGAAGCGAAGTTACAATTTGCAAATGCGCTCTATTACTGTAAAACATGAAATTTTCGTGTACATGTAATTGCACGAATCCGCAAAACTCGCGAAAATTAAATGTAGCAAAATTAAGCCGCAGAAGCTTTATATAATGGACAGTCCTCAAAAACGCAAAAATTAAGTGCAGCAAAATTTCTGAGAGGCAAAACCGCTAAAATAATATGCACTAAAAATTTCATGTTTTACAGTAATTGGAATTGGTTCATGGATCATAAATGATGGAAGTGTACTAATACAGCTTAGCTACAAGAGGGGCAGCGAGCACTTTTGGGCCGTGGATCACGAAGCTATCCAAAATCCTCGACGGCTTCGAAGGTGCAAAATATTGGAGAGCCACGAAATTAGAAATATTTGTTTTAATCTCCATATAGGCATTTCTTCAAGCTCGATATCAATCGAACTATGAGTCGTTCAATCGATACCCACTTCACACCAAAACGAGATGCTTTGTGCCAAAGCATCACAAATTTTCAAATTTACCAAGTATGCAAAGATTATTTTCCAGATTAAAAACGCAAAAAAACAATTGCCAAATGTAAAGCATATAGGCGACTGCATCTGCAGGGCATCTCTCGTGCATGGTAGCACAGTCATCACCTTTAGTCAACTAGTTGAACATTCATCTTTACTTGGTTGACAATCCTGACCGATAATAATTTATTTTTCAGGTTAAACCATAATATAAATAGTAGCGTATCAACAGAAGACTGATGGAGACACGGGAAACATTTCATACTCAAACGTGTCTACATGGTTCTCGTCATACATGAGTCCAATGAAGTCTATCTCAAGATTAAATGGACCCGAGTTGGAGTCCGCTACAGTGATTCCAATCGATGCAACTCGGTCCAGTTGTACAGCCTCCTGCTTATCTTGCACACGGCCTTTACCACTCAATAAGAACTTTGAGAACGGTATCTGAAAACAGCAACATAATTAGAGTTGCAAACTAGACGGCAGTACAGTACCCGACTACCCGTGCATTAACGGCGTGCGCGCAGACCATCACGCGTACATAAATACAAATTTTGTAACTCAGAGCATGGGGTATCACATTTTTCAAATTTCAGTAAACATCTATAATGTGGACCCAGGATGCACTTTCTGTGAAAAAGAGCAAATAATCAGTAAAAGAAGTCCAAAGATGTTGCGTTCTCATTGACACGTTTCAACAAGCGAATTTAAACACTCCGGGCGCAGGACGCATATTCCCTGAAAAAATGGTTCAAATCTGTTAAATAGTTGCTGTGTTATTATGGCGCAATGATTCAAACTTGGTCTTTGCCTCCCCACATCAAAAATAAATCGTTCTCCCATGTTACCGTACCCGTCAATATTGTCAGAAAACTATATATTGAGCATTTTGTAGACCCAAGTGAATATGGCTTTCTGCTGCAAAAATAATGCAAATCGGATGAAAAATAAAAACATTATAGCGATTTGTGTGAAAGCGGTGAGATCGATCCCCCGGGCCCATAAAATTTTCGGAAAAGGCGGCCAACAAATTCAAGTTTTAAACAAATTCAAGCGAAATTAAACAATCCGGGCCTAGGTGCATGGCATGTTTTCTGAAAAAATGGTGCCCTGAAAAAATGGTTCAAATCCGTTCCATGGTTGCTGAGTTTTTCTAACACAATGGTTCAAAATATGGTTTTGCTTACACATCAAAAAGAGATCGTTCTCCCACATTTCCTGTCAATATTTTCAGAAAAACATAGATTTGGCATTTTTAGCCCCGACTGAATCCGGCTTTCTGGTGCAAAAATAATGCAAATGAAATGGATATTTTAAAAGTTATATCTATTCTTGTGAAAGCGGTGAGATCGGCTCCTCCGGCCCCAGTGATTTTCTGAGAACCCCCCGAGTGGGGGGCTTTCCCCCCCCCAAGTACGAATGGACACCCCCCCAAAATTCAGACCCCATTGGGGGGGATGTTTTTGATGCATAATAAAAAAAAAAATTTTGAAGTTGAGACATAGCATAAATATAGTATATCCTACATTGTATAAATGGATAATGGGTGTACTGTACTGTACAAATACTGTTAAGAACGACGTAAAAAGAGTACTAGCCTGAAGAATTTTTCCGTCAGCCCCCTCCCCCCGTCGGGAGTAGCCAAGCCAAATCTGACAACACCCCCCCTGACAAATTTTATCCCCCCCTGGAATATATATAGAATACTAGAATAAAATCCTGCAAAAAAGCCTACCCGGCCCCCTTAAAATTTTCTGAGAAGATTTCTAGTTTAAATTACTGACTTTCACTCGAAATATCTTTTAAAACTGAAACTGCTGTCATTAGCCTACATAGAAGGCACAATGATAGAGTCACACTTTGCAGGTTTAAAAAATGGGGCAGGGGGACCCACGGAGGAACCGTTCACATTTTGACAAATCCCAGCGAACTTGAACAATCCGGGCCTTGAATGCATGTTCCCTTAAAAAAAATTCCAAATCCATTCAGTGGTTAATAACTGAGCATTACTGCTCAGTTATTCTGGCGCAATGGTTAAAAATAGACATTTGCTCCCCAACATCAAAATGTAGGCCTTCATTTCTTCAGAGAAGCGAACAAATTGTGCAGAAACTCTTTCTTTCAGCCAGTGGTGGTTCTACATGAAGTGAAATAGCGCCAGGCGTCTCCAATTTAAGATTTTGCCTAGATGCCCAGCGGTGTCTCCATTTTTTGGGAATAGGTAGTGCTAAAGGGGGCTTTAAAGTAGTGTTGGCGTCCCCAGTTTGAATGCTGGCGTTCCCAATTTCAAATTGTTGGCGCCCCTATTTTTTTAAACGTTAAAGAAGTGTATCCAGGAGAGTAAAATTAACAATGACTGCTAAGAATGGCCTCAAAAATGACTTGCAAGACCCCCCCCTGTCGCGAGTTCTCACCTGGAAAAAAAAAAATTCCTTTACGCAGCTGTCAAGGTTTTAAATCAAATAGTTTACTGTTTAAGCTGCTTATTGCAAGCAACTCACTTCTCACAAAAATGTTACTTGCTCCTACAGTGTACTTGCCAAAGCTATTTGACTCACCCTAATGTCCAATTAAGATTAGCTTGTCATTTAAAACGATGGAAAACTTGCTTCTAATAATCACAAACTGATGCATCAATTGGCTCCAAAAATTCAAAATGGCAACACGCATCCTTTACGACACAGCAGTATACATATGTAGAGTATAGACCGATCATAGAATTTTGTCAAATATTAGCAAAATTCTCATATTTTGTAATTTTATTTTAAGGATAAAAACAGGTATGCAAAGGGTCAAGAAAATAATGGTTGAACAACTACAAGGCTGTTCTGGCTTCATAGGGCAGAACCTCAGTCTGGCTTCATAGGGCAGAACCTCAGTGTCGCTTCATAGAGCAGAACCTCAGTCTGGCTTCATACAGCAGAATCTCAAAACGGCTCTGTTAGGCAGAGCAAACGCTTAAGCAAGCTACTGCAATGACATCTACTTCATATAAATGCTGACACTTGGGACAGGATTGCGTCCAGCACAGGGGACCAGCGATCGACAGCCTTCCGGTGGCAAAACCTCGATGTCGCCATGCAGCGGGGGAACAGCTCTGCGGTAGTGGGAACATTCCCTGTGGGACATGGCCACAGCTAATACAACTAATAAGCGGGACGACCGTAACGCAGGACCCTTAAGGGCCCACATCAGTGACTGTCTGTCGCATACAGCCCCATAAATGTTCGATTTAAACTGTTTTTATTAGTTTTCTGCCTGCAAAGTTGACCGCTCAGTTTTATCTATCGCTGCCGCTAATGTTTTTATTTCTAGGCTACTGTGTTTTATTTGATCTCTGCAGGCTCATTTTGCACACTATTTTATTAAATCAATCGCTATATTACTACTACTATTACTATAGATAACATTACTACTATACTACTATATTGCGATAATATACTACTATATTACTATAGATAATGTGAAAAGAGTAAAATAAACAACAAAAATAAGATACGAATGATTGACCTTAGTAATTTGCCAGTAGGGACCGCCGCGCGTGTAGAGCGGGTAGTTGTACTGGTCGTGCCACTGCAGGTCAAAGTAGCGATCCATGTGGATGATGACTTGGTAGACACGCCCGTCCCCGCGCACCGCGAGCACAAGATGTGTGTACAGCTGCCACTCATAGGGGCGCGCGCGCTTGAACGAAATCTAGAATCATACCAGCACGCACGGTACAACATTCCAGTACTTTAAGGGTACTGGGCCAGCAGCCTGGCGCTCAATGTCGTCTTAAGGTTCATTGGAAGGTTAAGGAAATTGGACATTGGGCATCCAATGTCCGATTTCCATCCATGTTCGAAAATGCGACGTTGAACACCTAATGTACGCTTTTTGCCTGTTCCCGAACATTGAGTGTGTTCCCAGAAGATGGTTATATGGCGATTATATGGTGGCTCATGGGAACACGACTGGAAACATATAATTGCATTGTTTTTACACGTTCAACTTAGCCTGTTTCAAGCACGTGTATTCCCTGGCCGTGTTTCAGGAACACACGTGTTCGGAACATGGACAAAAATCCGACTTATAACATCCAATGCAATCCTACCTTTAATCATCTTTACCTTATCATGCTCTAAAAAAGTTCTACGGCATTACAGAAAAAGAGTGGAGCATCCAAGGCATGGTTTTCTATACTTATATATAATGCCGGCTCTCTTGCACAGAACCGGACTGTAATAGTCTTCGTTACTAAATCTAAGACTAAAAACAAAACAAAACGATTCCAGAAAGTTAGCTCTCAAGCCTAAGATTAACTAAATAAATGATCATAAAATCAAGTTAGCTCACGAGGCCTACTACTACATCTTGACTACAAATATACATATAATACACCAAACTAAATATAACCTCAAAAAATCTAAATGTATGCTAATGCATACATTGGAGCAACTGCTGAGAGATCAGCAGTTGGGAATACATAACAAAGTCATTGTGTGTTAGCAATAGTGTACACAAGTCAGAGCAGCATTTGTTGTATAATGCACGCAGAGAGACAATATATCAGTTGAAAATGACTAATTTGCAGTCGTACCATATTTTTCGGTGACCTGATGTTACAATATCCTGCACTTTTCACTTTGCCATCCTTCTGAACTTTTGTATTCAAATTTCCTCGAAAGACGGCCTTTTGATTAGCACCCAGTAGAAAGGCAGCCTTGCTGTAACCTTCATTGTGGTCACTGTCAGCAGTGACGATCCAGGAATTAACAACATCTTCAGAGGAAAACTTCCAAACAATCTCATAGTCACCATTCATCATCAAATTCAGATTGTCACAACGAATCTTAGTGACGAATTCTTCCTTCAACTTTGACAGCTCACCCTTCATTTCCTTAAGTCCCTCTTGAACAAGTTCAGTAGATGGCTTCTTTATCTTAGTCTTATAGCCACCCTTTCTGTCTGGCTCCCAGAAGTTATAGACGGATGGTGTTATATGTACATGCCTTTGAGATAATGAATCAACCTTGACCATCAACCTACTCAGCAGTTGCATTCTTGACAACATTTCTGCAATATGAAGCGTGATCATCCATTTGTACAATATGAAGCATGATCAATTTATCATCACATCAAAATAGTAAAAAGGTGTTCACACAATAGTAAATACATATTAGTAAATAATATGTTGTTAGTAATTAAAGTGTGCAAAAATGTGCATTAATTTTAGCAACACACGGCACACGCGCGTTTTGTGCTGATTTCCCGTTTACGCAGGGGTAGGCCATTTGCAGCCATGCACAACTGCTCTTCACTTTATCCTATCCGTCGCATCCTCACGTCTCAATCCCTTCATTTTTATATCCGTCTCTGTCAAGTCTTTTCATATCGTTTCCGGTCTCCCTCTATGTTTATTCCCATCCATGTTATAATCCATACACATCTGCATCCAGTCACTTTGTCAAAACGTTCCTTTGTCAAAACATGCTCCAGCCATCTCAGTCGATTTCTTCTTACCACCTCACCCACTGCCATCGACCTCTAATATTTACCTAGATAAATCTCCCATTAAATGGAGCTCTGAAATACGTTAGCCTACTTAAGATTGTATACTATGACAGCGCCCACTATTTGTTGCAACTTGCATAACGCAAAAATAAGTTATTTTAAAAGTCTGAATAGCATATTAAGCAAATTAGGGTCATCACCGCCTATAACGGCTAGTTGCTCGACCTCGATTTGAAAATGCGCTAATTTACACATTACTTAAACTGCGATTTGAGCTAAACTGCAGTTTTGAAATTGTTTGGTTGCTGGACAATTTCCTCTATCCAAGTACAAATTAGCTAATGTGCACAAAATATTACTAACTCTGGTCTTTATTAGCATTCCGGAAGATCCTAATCATATTAATATGTGTCAAAAGTGGTGAATGTTTAACAACATCGTGAAAATTTTAGTTCTGAAACTTAACTAACTTTCCGGTGTTTTGGCCGTTAATTCACACTTAATTCGCAGAAATGTGCGAATTGAAAAATTGATTATCAGTAAATCGCACTTAAATCGTACTCAAATCGAGGTTGAGCAACTAGCCGTCATTGTTAAGTTGTTTATTGCTGCTTCTTATTGTAATCCCAGTTAGTTTTAAGGGTTGGAGGCATTGCACTTCAACAAGTCAAACGACAACAGTATAAGTTATCCTGATAATTCTTTTACATGAAGTTCTTCTCAACTTTGACAAGAATACAATTACTTTTCAATGGCAATACTATTTGGCTGAATTACCAGCGAGTTATGTAGTGGATATACGTACGTTAAATTTCTACGACAAGTTGAGTGAGGTGAGCTTCAAACCACCCAGTATTCTTTTCAATGGTTTGGAAAACAAGATCTGACAGCAATAAATAATAAATATGGATTTGATTCACCAAATAAGAGGGTCAATAACTATGATTTGATTAATATATCCTTTCCTTTCATATGATATTTTGCTTCTGGATTATGTCAATTCCTAAATGCAATTTATGGCAAAAGTTCAAGACTGGGAATCAAAGAAGGATAAGAATGAACAGAATGTCACAGCAGTGTGGAAGGAAATAAAGGATTGTTTGCTGGGAGTAGCGGAAGAGGTGTATGGCAGAACGAAAGGACCACCACGGCAAGACAGAGGAGATGTATGTGATGCTTGAGGATGGGTGTAGCATAGAGCGTGTGAGTAGTTTCTGTTACCTGGGAGATATGATTGGTTGCGGAGGGTGAGCAGAGGAGGCAGCAAGGGCTAGGGTGAGAAGTGCCTGGGCAAACTTCAACAAACAGGGACCTATCTTGACAGCAAGGGGTGTCTCATTGAAACTGAAAGGGAAATACTACAAAATGTGTGTGCAAAGCACTTTGGTATACGGAAGTGAGACATTGCCAGCGAAGGTGGAGGATCTTTAGAGATTGGAGTGGACAGAGAAAATGATGGTGAGATGGATGTGCGGAGTGTCATTGAAGGACAAGTGTCGAAGTGAAGATCTAAGAAAACGGTTAAGTGTCGTATATATAACGGACATGGTGAAGAAAGGGAGACTGAGGTGGCTTGGACATGAGGGACGCATGAATGAGGAAGGCTGGGTATCAGCATGCCAATATATTAAGGTGGAAGGAATCGTTGGAAGAGGGAGGGGGAAGAAAACATGGAAGGAGGCGGTAGAGAACGATATGA
>JAQIWG010004538.1:0-15857 GCA_034695025.1 Chamaedrilus cognettii | reverse complement strand
CCTGACAGCCCATTCAGGCCCGAGCGTAGCCGGGTACCCCATCTAGGCATAGTTGCATTGCAGCTTTTCACTAGAAATCTTCACTACTGTGTCGGTGTGGGCATGGGACACCCAGTGGAGGGGTTTGCGTCCCCCGTTGTCACCGCTACCACGGTGTCCAGGGCCAAAAACTTGTCCCTGGAGTGTAACAAGTCCCCCAATGAGTTGAGATATCGAAAAACTACATAAAAACAAAGTTGTTGAGGACACTTGGTTTAAGAATAAAAGTGGCATCGGATTTCACGTGGGTGTACTCCGCCACTGTCTGGTGCCAGGTGGGGTTCCCCTCTGTGTTTCCCCCCAGTATTTCTTAATCCGGGCAACGCCGGGTACCCCAGCTAGTATGATTTAATTTGGACCCAATCCTATTGCTTCTTCTGTTGTGTACTGTTGATATTTTCCTTGCCAGGCGTCGCACATTGGAACTCTGCCGCGCTCACGAAGCCAACGAACCGCCCGCCCCACCATCAACAAGACTTAGATGTTGCTACGGCAACGAATGCTCTTGGACTCGGCCCAGCTGCGACATGATTTGACCAATGATATGTGATGTGAGGATGGACTATTTAACATTGCTCGCGTTAAGTGCGGCGAACACACACTGGGGAACCATGCGAATGAACGAAGTGCTCTGAACATTTAGATGGTAGGCCTTGATGCGCTTGAACGACAAGCGAACAAACTGCAGTTATAGCGACACGCGTTTGATGCTTCATGTATGTTATAGGGTGATTCTATGCGTCAGCTTGTGACGCCGGTGGTGCACTCCCGTGCTCTATACTGTTGCCCGATAGTGCAAATTTATGCGGACTAGTTTGCACTGTGCTGGCTGTTTGCCTATAAGTTAATTACGCAATGCCCGCTATCTTTTTAAAATATTTTTTGTAGTTTTTCTTTTCAGGTACGGCACGTCTCAACTACGATCAGTTACAATGATGACGCCGCTGCAGTCAGCGGGTTGTACGGGTCGATGACTGTTGCAGTGTTTACACCCGCAGAGACAAGGTCGTGGATTCAGCACAGCGATGCCAGCTATCATCCTGAAGATAATCTTGATCGAATGCCATACATGAGCCTTTTTCATCATTTATTATTATTGTCTGTACGATGCAGTGTGTATGTGTATGATCGGCTTTACTGTTGATATTGATGCGCCACTTGATTCAATTTTGCCTTTGGTTAGTGTGTTAGGATGACATTTAGTGGTAGAGCTTTGGGACCATTTATGTGACGGTACAATGCTACGATCTATTCCTCCGCGCTACGTTCCTGGCAAGTTTGCACTGCGTGACTGTCGCGCCGGTTATTCAGGGTTCTTTATCCAATGACTTTTATTTGTAGTTGACTATAGATTGACATAATAAGGATTGACTGTCAAGATAGTTGAATTTTGCCTAGTGCGCCAGATTTTTGAGCGCGCCGATACCTATCCGTGCGAGCCATAAGTAGGTCAAGTGTGTCTATCTCTGCAAACCATATGCAGGTCGAGTGAAGCCAAGAATGACCAATCGCGGACAGTGTTTCATGAGAATGATGGCTGATCCAATAGATCGGTGTTTGATTATTGAAATTTTTGGCATTTGATTTTTTCTTCAGTTTTTAGTTAAATTTGCCAAACAGAGATTATATTCATTCAGCAGGCAATAGTGGACCGGATTTATAACCAGGAGTGCTACAACGGACGCTGAGGATAGTGCGTTGATATTTTGTAGCTTGCTGTGAGCGAGCGTCGCGCTAGTTTTAAGATATCAAACGCTAATGTTTACGTCGTATTTATGTTGCTTCGATTTCATTCGCCGTATTTTGTTTGCGAAATTATTCTGTGGAATCTCCGGTATCTATTTCCTCGATTGGCCGTCGAAATAAAATAATTTTTACTCGATCCCGATGACATTTGTGTATGCGAGGCAAACTTTGAATTTATTGTCTTATTGTTGCGAACGGATTTAAAGTAATGATATCCTAGTATTTAACCGCGCGATTCAATTTTGTCAAGGACGGCTGCTGCGAAAATTTTATAAGTGCTATTAAATTTTCTTAAATATTTTAATACGACCCGTTCAAATATAACTGCATGCTGTTCTATAGATTCGGACAATACCGCAGTGCAATAAGCCTATTAAGCCTCCCATGGATTAACTGAAAGTTTGGCGAAAAAGTGATGGTTTTTTGTTGTAGGCAAATTTGCATGGATATTAATTTGAACGGCTTTGGATAATGACACTGAACTCTTTTTTTGGGTTTTTGCGTCACTAAGATGATGCTGCTATTAAAGAGCAAAGAAAGGTCAGTTGAATGCTTAGTGGTTTATGTGTTAAAACGATTATATGTTACTACTGAAGTTTGTGCGAAGAAGTTCTTTAATAATAAATTTTGATTGCGGACTGATAATTGATGTGGAATTTTTTACATTACTTTTTTGGTTTTGATAATAACATTTATCTGGAAAGTTACTAAAATAATATTTGGTCAATTTGTACCATTTCGTATGGGTAAGCCTTAGATAGATGACACCTGGGTCGTGCAGTGGACCAATGGCAATAGACTGAGCAGTCGCTTGTAGCACTTTAAGGAGCAAAATAATGATAATAATGATATCGCAATGTGAAACAAAATAATTTTAAGACCAAGCGTGACAATTATTTTAATTTAAATAGGCCTATTTCGTCACAATTTTCATCTAGTCACACTGCAATGTTATTTTAATTTTTCCCGCGAGTGTAATACGAAAAATTAGATAGGCCTGCAAGTTTATATTTTATCTCAAATTTTGTCTTTCACGGAGTCAAAATTAAAATTATAAATATTGTACTTATACCTCATTCTTGAACAACCATCAAGGACCTTCAAGTATGTCCAGTACGGCAGAAGATTGGGCGCGGATTCCCCTGATCGCTATTGACAGGCTGTTTGGTGGGTGATAATATGATATATACTGGGATAGGCAAAATATACCCAATGTGAAGATCAGCTGACATAATAAAAATTCTAAGCTTACAGTCTAGATTCAGGATTTAGGCTCATTAAATGATAGAACCTCTTATAGTCAGGGACTGACTATTCATCAACATCAATTGCTTTGTGTTGAGAAAGTGTAATCTTAAAATAAATTTTATCTTTTATGCTTACATAATACAGATACGGTGTAATATACCGGTGTATATTCTTCGTAGCCTAGTTCCTTCACATATAGTAATATTTACCAAAACTTGAAAACTGCATGAAATTTACTCGAATGAAACTTAGCATAAAATTTCAATCGAATATGGCTGTATTGCTGTAGAGAGTGACCAGACAACGGACGCCTCGAGGGTGATTGAAGAGTTTGCACGACAAATGAAGACAAATGAGAGCTGTTTTTCTGAGGTATTTGTTCAAATTAAATTTGATAAATAGCAAATTTTTGAACATTTTAGACACAAACCCACCTACAAACCTAGATATTGTTTGTACCATAGAAGTTATGTATTTTCAATTAATTATTTCCTGGATTAATTGAAAATGACCATGTGCTGTGATGATATATCGCACCCTGTTTGTGACCCAGATTCCATTGCTGAACGTCGCGCACTGTGAGGCTCTAGAGGCCGGGGCCCTGGCACGCTATCGTTGCATGGTACAGGATGTGTTTGACCCGGAACTCTTTCTCGGCGCGTATGAGGTGCGCGACGGAACTACGCGCGAGAACAAGCTTCTCACAGCGCTGCACCGTGACGTCATCGACTGCGCCGTACGTACTTTGTACAGCGCTGGGGTTATACTTGATTTTTTTCTATTTTTCTCTTTATTAGTTTGTAAAGTCTTATAGATATTATTTGTAGAATTCTTATGGATAATTTTACATTTTGTTGTTTAATGTTGCTTTTACAATACAATTTAATTTATTTTAAAATTGTTTTAAAATGTGTACAGCGCATATATGTGCATGATTTTTTTTGTCAAATTTCGGTTGCAAGTTAAAAGTAACTGTCTGGATCCTGGGAAATTGAGTCGCGGCACGCAGTCTCTCTGTATGGCCACTGAGCGCCGCTGCTGCAAATACGCAGTTAATTTGATTTAAAATATTTTCAGTTTAGGCCAATTTTGCCTGATATTGCCTTTTTGGATATGCTTATGTTGCGAGTTTGTAGTTGCTAGTAGTTAACAATTTATCTGTACATAGTTGAGGTTTCAGATAAGTTGTATGCTAATTAGGGTGCTGATCTGGCTGCAATATGATTGTTGCAGTCGAACTGCGAGGTAGATTTTGAATCACCAAGCAATCGTACAATGGATCGGCAGACTCTGTACTGCGTTCCTATCCCAGGGGAGGCCGACTGGGTCAAACTTATATCCTTGCAGTATATTCGCTTCCGAGATTTGCCCGGTTTTCTTTGATGCCGTACTCCTTTATGTCATAGATTGCCGATGTTAGTTTTTAATTTTAAAGTCTTTTGATCGGGTTCATTTTAGTTCTGGAACGTTGGATGATTTTGCATAATGAATGCATTCGTGATGACTTTAGCCAAATATTTATGTTGTGAGTAGTACAGAATTATTTATGGCTAATGAATATCTCTGCTGTATAGTTGAGATCATTTATTATTCTTGTGAGACTGGAATGCTGGTCTATTTATTGATACGATATAGTTTTACACGCAATGCCCTTGACGCGCTAGAACGCCTATGCCGAGCGTTACCAAGGCAACCGCCCTCCGCTGGGTCCAAACCAGACTGCAGCCATTAAACGACCCCACAGCGTTGCCAATGGCGACGACTCGGTTGTCAAGGAAACGGCTGTTTCCATGGAAACTGAGAATACTGTTGTTGGATCAGATGATAATACAGTGGAGTCGACGCTTGATTCTAGGGCAGTGAAGCGAGCCAAAAACGAACCTAGATCAGGTATTCAGAATTTTCTTGTCTCCTTGGGCCTCCGTATTACGTTTGTTAGATTTGACTTATATTCCGTTTTTTAGAACGGTTACACAAATAAACTAAATAGTTACCCTATGGCTTCTTTTTAGAAATTGCACGAATTATTTTGAAAATATATATTGATTCTTTTGACACCGATTCTTGATTCTTTGATATTTACCGTACATATTGTTAGTTCTGCTTTTTTGATGTATTTGAATATATTCCTTATTGCATTTCTCTGTGGTTAGTCGTTTTATAGTGCATGGTAAAGTTATGCCTCATCAATATAAAGAAATTTTTTGCTGCCAGGCGGCGTTACTATACTTGACTTTGTCTAGTTTGTAGATATGCGATTTAGATAGCAGTTTTTGTTAGTTTTAAATGAAGATTTTGCATCTAACTCTCTGTCATATCCCACATGCAGACAATTCTTCGTCCTCTTCCTTGCCGGATCTAAACTTTCCATTGCCTTCAGAAAAAGGACCGGCTTGCCTCGTTAAGGTGACGTCTGTTATATTATTTAGACTCGATTTCTGCTGTTATAATTAATCTTACGATTGCTTTTGAACTTTTATGCAACTTTGAAATTTTGTGGTTTTGTAAAATACCTGTTTTTTTAAAGTAAGGTATTTGCTTTTGTTCTTTCGGAAGGTGTTTGGTCGCATTGATTCCATCGGCTCAGATTGTAGTGCATTGAACATTTAAAATAATTGTTGGTGGATCAAGCGGATGCGCAATTGTTTAGATATACGATCTGTCGCTGGAGCTGAAAGTCTGTGACGTCATCGAAGTGGTTGGGGTGCTGTCTGTAGACGCAGTCATGGTCGAGTTTCCACCACCTGCCGATTGGTGAGCTTGTCATTTTTGCTGTACTGTTATATGTATCATATTACTCGCACTTATGTGAATAATTAGAGTGACTTATATCACAAGCAGTGTACGTACTAAATATGCAGCGCAGTAATGCCAAGGAAATCATTGCTTTAGCCTTTAGACTTTTGCCTTGTCTTTTTACTTGATTTTATATTTCGAATTTCAGCAATTAATTGCCTGGTTTTACGTAGAAATCTTGCTGATCAGATTGGTAACACTCTGAATCAATTTGAATATTTGGTGACGCTCGAAATAAACTTGCCTATAATATGGTGACACTGTAAATGAATTTGCCTATTTAGCAGCGTTCTGAATAAATATTAGCAAGGAAAAAAAATTGGAAGGCGTAGTTTTCTGCCAAGAGAAAATGAGAAAATAGACATTTCTATATCTGTGTAGTTTTGTCATGCCGAATCGCTAGGTAGCTTTGGACTACAATTGTGCTCTAATTTTTCTCTGTACAGTTGCTTGCTAAGCAAGGCTGGCTCTATTGCAGCGATTATAGCTGAGTAGCTATACTCTGCACAGTTGCTTGCTAAGCATCCCTCTAGTATTGCTGCGTTGCAGCGGTGACGCCCTGCTGAGCGCCGAATCAGTGATGGATTGTGTGGAGGAGCGGGCGGCCCACCACCCCCCGCCCTCGCTCGTGCCCCGCCTGCACGCCCTGAGCGTGCGCAGACTCGCGCACAACAACCCTCTGCTCGTCGCGCGCGGTGCGGCGCAAAGTATGCACCGTACGCAACAGAATACAATAGAATCGTTTTATCTTTTTATATTTTTTATACCGTGCACGTGATGCTTGTGATAGAGATAATGAGGATGTGAGGTCGACAAATGCGATGAGTCGTTGATGATTCTGTTCAATTGTAACATTCATTGTTTTGTTATTCATTCAGTAACAATTCTATGGCATAATTTTATTGTTGCAGCTGAGTTGTAAAAAAGAGTTTTCTTTAATTTGGCCATAATTCAATAGTTTATTATCATATGAATACTGTTTTTTTAAAGCAATTTTTGCATGTTGGTCTTAGCACACAAGATGTTAGCCTTGCGGGGCCTGATATGGGTCTCAAAAAAAATAAGCCAAAAATAAGCCAAAATATTTTTTTTTGCCAAGGCATAACAGATTAACCCTGCTTACTAAGGTTTGTGGTTTTTTTTGTAATGATCCACAATCTTTTTAACCTATGCTTTATGCTGTACCCTCAGAGGTCGCTGTAAACTCGGCCGCGATGGCGGAATGTCGTGAGCAGCTTGTTGCTGTTCTTGAGCGCGCGTTGTCTGGGGACCGACTGGCCGGCGAGTACACGCTTTGCCACCTGGTGTCATGCGTTTACGCGCGGAGGAATGTTGTTGCGCTTGGCAAGTTTGGCATCAACCTGAGTGGGTGTCGACCGGGGGAATACCCAGGGAGGGTGTATGATCTGATCGCGCGACTCGTCACCAAGGTAGCG
The DNA here is from genome assembly GCA_034695025.1 of Chamaedrilus cognettii. Taxonomy (NCBI): domain Eukaryota; kingdom Metazoa; phylum Annelida; class Clitellata; order Enchytraeida; family Enchytraeidae; genus Chamaedrilus; species Chamaedrilus cognettii. The sequence continues at coordinate 8,592 of JAQIWG010004538.1, read as the reverse complement.
CACGCGGGAATATATTTATTGAATTAATTTAACAAGAAACCCCTCGAATCAAAAATGTAGAAGATGCCTTAGTGCTTGATAAATGTAGAGAATATAAAAATGTATATCTTTGTACTAATGCTCTTGATGTTAGGTTAGAGAAGATTTTTATCGTCTGAATTCATATTGAACATCCTTAAAAAAAAGATGTATTATTAAATTATTAATGATATCAATGTCCTTAAATAAAAACAAATATTCATATAATATATTTGAGCGCGATACAATTATAAGTAAGAAATCAAAATAAGTTTAGAAAAAATAGGTCATGTGTAAAATTAATTTTCATATTATGCAAGATGAATTCAGAATGTTTTGCATGAAGCCGATGACGTTGTCTGTATTTATTTGACGTACAGGCCTAGCATATAAACTCTATTTAATTAAGATTTTAGTGAATTTATCTTAGTTTCTTTTCTATCTGCTGTTGTCACCTATATACAAAACATCTGGTTTTAATATCCAATATAAAAATATGTCTAATGTTTGAATTTTTTCGTTGTCCGCAGTCGCACCTGCTGCGGATGAGCCTGTCCAGCATGAACTCTGTGCGCTGCGTGCCTCGCAAGGACTACACGGCCAATCGACTGTTGGCCGGCCTGCTGCAGCTGTCTGCACGCACACACCTCGTGCTCGACGAGACTGCGTTGGAGCCGGGACAACTGGACGCTAACGGTGAGGATTGTGGCTAAAGAAGTGTAGCAGTATAGTAACCTGGTGTAGCAGTGTAGTAGCCTGGTGTAGAGTGTAGTAGCCTGGTGTAGCAGTGTAGTAGAGGATAGTATAGTATGGCTGTATAATAGCAGTGTAGTAGCCTTGCAAAGAAAAACGAAAGTTTTTATCGGCATTTATATGAATTAATGTATTTCTATTAGGATGAGCAGTAAGTTTGTATGTAAATGGATGCGGTAATGGACGTGAAATTGGAGTAATTCGGTCGCAGTGCTTGTAGATGATCTAGCGATTAAAGACGGATTTCAGTTTGATAATTATATATTGTCTATTCTATAGTAATTGCTATTTTTTATATTATTCATCAATATTGTTGTTTAAATTTTATACTCGTTTTACCGGTAGCCTGTGTCGTTGATGAAAGATTCAAGAGTTGCCTACACGCCGTCAATGAAAAGGCTTTTGTTGTCGCGTTATTTTTAGGACTTGTAGGCGTTTTGACTGTTTAGTCTCCCCCTATTGAATCTTCCCTGTATTGTGTTTATCGACGCCAGGCCTGGCTAACTTGACGGCGCTTGGTAACGTCGTCAGTTGGCAGAAGGTCGACTACGACTTTAACTTTCACACGCAGCCCTTCCACACGGACATCAGCGTCCTTGTGCTGTCGGAGGGAAAGTCCATTCTAAAGGTGAGAATTGCTAAAGATCTGATCAGGGATACTGTAAGGATCTGATCAAGGGATACTGTATGGATCTGATCAAGGGATACTGTATGGATCTGATCAAGGCATACTGTATGGATCTGATCAAGGGATACTGTATGGATCTGATCAAGGGATACTGTATGGATTTGAAGAATTCTTATTGTATATCTCTTTGTTATTTTTCACTATCTTTTTCAAAATTTGATAATTTGAAAATATTGTGCTGAATGTTGTGTAATAGAATAGAACATAGAATTTTGATGTTTTGCTCGTCTATTTGGTATCTACCAAATAGACGAGCAAAGCAAAACAATTAACCCATCAATAGTACGCATCACAACATAGTAATTTATATAATAATTGACTGCTGCCTGCGATAAATTGCGTATATATCCGGCGTTGTCGCGTTGTACTATTCAATGCTGCTGTTCTTTTTTGAGGATTGAACATTCTTCTATTAATCTGTGAATTTAGAAAAATTAAGATTCAATTGAATTTTTGTCAAGAAATTTCAGGTGTATACTAAGAGCCAAACTTTGATCGGGTCTTGAAGTTAGTCATCATTTATACATCAGCAAGCTATCTATGGCTTCACTAGAATTTTTGTACTGGATTATACTAATTGTTTGCTGAGCCTTTGTGTAATAGTGTGGTGTGTGTCGCAGTGTGACGTGCAAGTCCCACTGCTGCCTAGCGTCGGCCCGGTGGCTAGCATCGACGATACGTTTCGAGGTATCGACGAATACCTCACCCCGGCACTGCTCGCAGAAATACGAGTGTATCTGACAACTGCGCAGGCTCTCGAATACACGCTCTCCGATACCATGCAGAAGGCTTGATTTCTTTGTCTTCAGATTTATGCAAATTTAGTTCTAAAAGATTGTATAGATTGGATTGAAATTATTTAGAAATCTAAAGGATCTTTGCTATTTTTAATTAAAGTGTGTTGACTTATTAAAGCTGAACCATAAAATGAGTTACCTGTTAGTTTTATGATTGATAGCAAAATAAGTTAACAAAAAGTAAACTTATTTGAATTGTCTTATTAATTTTTGTGATGTATATACATTTTAGAGGAGAGTAAGTGTGTGGTGTGTGTTCAATAGACGGTGGAGGAGGACTTTGTGTCTATGAGACGTTCTGATCCTCAGAACCTCTCTGTGGATGACTTCCACATTCTCCTCACCCTAGCGAGGTTTGTCTGCGTCTATGTCTGTTTCCTTGTCTGCCAGTTTGTCTGTCTCGATGTCTGATTCCGTGTCTTTCAAACTTATCCGTTTCGAAGTTATCATTCTCTCGCTCGCCAATGCCGGATACGACAGCGTGTTGCTGTTGGAATGAATAATTATCTTTTTGTCGTTTGAACTCATTTCGCTTTAGCAATGCACAAAATTTAAGTGTCCGACGAACATGGTAATTCTCTATCCGTTATTTTAACTCATTTCGCTTTAGCAATTCTGTAATTTAGCAAATCTGGTTTACTCTAATTTTTATGATGTCTGTTTTCTTAGAGGTCATTCTATAGATGTTGGTTTACAGCGTTTAATTATAGCTTGACGCTTCCTATACGTTTCATTCTATCCACCGCATTTTATCTTCTGGCGAATTTTGAACGCGTAATTTTTTGTGCGATACCAACCAGAGTGTGCGCAAAAAATTCTTAACCACGATCTTTAGAATTAAATGAGTTTTGCAGAATATTGATAATTAGTTTACAAAGTGTTAGAGAAGTAGAAGTTGAATAAAAATATGTACTTATAGATTATCTACGAGGATTTTTTGTATTTAGCGCGGCGTCGATTGTTACAGGCTGTTGTCGTTGACGTACGGACAGACGAGTCTAACGACAGAAACTTGGCAGGCGGCTAAACAAATGGAGGCCGACAGAAAACTCAGACTTAGCGCCGCCTTATAAAAATCATTAATGGCAAATAGCCTAACATTCCACGGCTTGAAGAACATCGGATCATTTTGTGTGCGGAGAGAAGAAGCCCGTTTGCAGACCATTACCGTTTACTGAGCAGCTCGCAACATTTTGAATCGAGTGAAAATTGAGACTTGGTTTTCTTTTAGCTTTGAAGAGATGTGTGCCTAGACTGCTGTTTTGCAGTTCGCATATATGCGTATAATTTAGCCGACTTTAACGTTTTGATTGTTCTAGGATGGAAAATGCGCATTAACCTGACCGCCGAATGAATTGATGCACTTGCTTAAAATTATTAGATAACATGCTTTGTATTGCATTTGTAGCGTTCATCAATTTCAAGTAAAGAAAGTAATGCAAAATAAACAATTTAAAATTTCTGTAGGCCTATTTGAAACTTCTCTGCTTTAGAAGGTAAGTCCTAACTTCTAGGCCTACAGTTCACTTATTATGATACAGCATATCAATATAGTTGCATATAGGCCTGCATTCATTTCAAATTAGGCCTAGAAGCTGTCAAAAATACTTAATTTTTAGCTCAGGCCTACTAGGCCGATACTAAACTAACCCAGTGCATACAGTACATATAGGCAACACGTCAGTGAAGTAAAGAAGACTGATGCAGACCGGCCTAAAGCCTTAATGAAATTTGACTATGCCTATACTATAGATGAATGACAGTGTATGTATATAGTGCATAATATAAAATTAATTTCTTCCACCCCCCCTCTGGCATGATTTCAAGCTTTTGAAGGAAACTAAATTTAAAGAAATCACGCTAGCTATATTCTGAGCAACCAAATGACAAAAAACATTTCACAAATCATCGTTCCTTGGTCCTCATGTAGGTGGAACAAATTATTGAAAGCTATTGACCTAGATAATAAAATATCTAGATATTCGATATAACTTTATTAATCAAAAATATTTTTCACATCTATTACTTCGGTACAAAATGAAGTACATACCGAAGTAACCGGGTCAAGCAAAAAGAGATAAATATCCCAGAAAAAGTTTCGCCGATAGCTAACCTACCATACTTAATAATATAAGAACTTGCATAACTCAAATCATTTTGTGCCGCGACAAAATTTCTTTAAAAAATCTTCAAAAAAATTGTATACTACTTTCATAAATGGGCTATCAATATAGTTCTACACCGGCAGAATTTAAAAACCACACATCTTCAGGGTTGAGAGCAAATCGGTACTCGAAGAACTAGGTAATGTCAAGGGCTGATGACGAATCGTTGTTCAGAGGACTGTGTCAAACATGGCCATGGACTTGGATATTGTTTCATCCTGCAACCATGGACAAACTTTATAAATTGACTTTATCAATGTTACATAATTCTGGTTAATTTATCAATTACATCGGTGCTGATTAATTAACTCGCGAACTTTGGTTTGCGAGTTGTCCGTTTTTGGTCGAATGAAAAAAAGAAATTCATCGGAGCCCGTTCAAATTTTTTTGGGCGCGTTTTGGCGAATTTCCCGAACTTCTTTTTTGGGTCTATTTATTATTTTTATTCCCGATTATTCTCTCCCCCCCCCCCGAGCTACGTACTTTCCGTAACTATCTCCTCCGAAGCCGTAAAAGATGAAAACGTTCTAAAAATATATTTGGGTTCACTGATTCAAAGACTGAGGAATAGGCAAAAATTATTCTCTAAGCGATCAGCCCAACGTTGCATCAAAGCGTGATTGCATGCATGCATGACAAAAACTACAAACTACAAACGGCGAGCTGCAGAACAACTATAGCCTATGTACCGTTCGACATCGCTCCATGAACTCCTCAATGTTAATCACTCCGTCTCCGTCCTGGTCCATATTCTGAAACGCGCAAACATTAGCGTTTCTACCGTGCGGACATACATCTTTCAGTGCAGAGTTAGAACGTGACAGTTAGAACAAACATTACTGTTTCTATCGTGTGGACCTTTCCGTGCAGAGTTTTCACAAATATTTGGGACTAGTGCACCCGCGCGATACGGTCAATGCCGAGTTATAGGCTACTGACGAAGCAGGCAATGATTACTAATCTATACGCGCATAGGTCTCAACTCCCAATCCAACCATTCAACCATGCATGTTGCGGAGACTTAAATAATTTGTCGTCAGACGTGACCGGCGAGCATACGGTCGTACAATCTGAGGCTTGGCCAGAAGAGTGCTGAATTCAATAGACCCCTATATTTTTTTAGTTTGATGCTTTATGATCATCACGATTTTTACTCTGTTCTTAAAATTATCAGCGGTTTGACGCTACAGTCTCATCTTTGTGAACAGCGGGAACGCCTCTCCCACGCGCCATAACTGAGGCACGGGGGTTAATGAACCCCCGTGCCTCCATTCTAACCACTGCGTGCACTGACCCTGAAGACCTTCTCCACATGTTCCCTCGCAGTGAAGTCCGTCACGCAGGGGTCGGCGAACCTCCCCATCAGGTCGTAGATGGCCGACACGATGTCCAACATCTCATCCTTGGTCACCAGACCGTCACCATTAATGTCGTACAGACTGAACGCCCAGCGCAGCTTCTCGTGTAGGGCACCACGGGACAGCACCGATAGACCAGTCACGAACTCCTACCAGGGGTAGGATAATATCTATTTAACGTCTATTTTATTGTCTGGAGATGTCAATGATGTCTTACAGGCACAGCTCCCAACGCAGAGTAATTGCCTATGCTCTCGAAGTTTGTGAGCGGAACGAAAATGTTTTTTTTGCTGGGCAGTAGGCCTATGATTCGTTTTTATAATCATTTTGCATTGTAGGCAAAGTTGTAAATGTCAAATTAGTACTGGACAATGTCATATTGCACAACGAAAGAAAATCATGAAATGATTTTTTATAAAAGACTAGGCCCAAGACCCATCCCGCACGTCACGTAGCCTATAGCGGCGGCTGTTCAAACATCAAGCGCCAACTGTGCAATGTGTGATAGTTGGCGCTAGCATTAAAAACGAACAAAAACCAGGGGGCTCATTCACGTAGATATCTTATGACAATCTTAGTCGTAAGAGAATCTTTGGCAAATCCTATCTTTTTTTATTGGAAACGCCGCACGGTCGAGCGCAAACCGAATGATGATGTCACGGCGGTCGGCGATTAGATTTTATTTGCTTTAAATTTCAGTTAGGATAATATTTCAGAAAATCTTTTAAATATACGTAAATGAGGCCTCAGGTACATAAATTAGCATATAAAATGATAAGTATAGTTTTCAGCAACCACATGCCATCTTAATTTTGAAAAGAGCTTCCTTTCTTTATGAAAATAACTTCTGTTATTTTCTCTATTAGAGGGCCCAGCTGTGATGCAGCAGTGGAGAGACCTCAAAGCTGATGGCGCCACTGTGGTCCTGGTCGAACGCGTTGAACACGTAGTGGGCGTACGCGCTCGAGTCTGCAAACAACGCACCGTGCAGTCGTGTCTGGCAACCATGTTGCCAGGCAACAGCATGGCAACCGCGTTGCCAGGCAACGGCCTGTTGCGGGTTGCCAGGCAGCGGCAAGCGAAACGTTTATCATGTTTTATGCTATCGTTAAGCGCTTCAAATAACGGCCTTTAAGGCCAAATCATTCGTCGCCACAACTTAGTTCAAAGTTAATCCACTGCGGAAGACCCCAGTGACCCCGAGCCTGACCTCCCTGAGGGAAGAATTGGGCGTAGATGTCCTTGAAGGTCTCCTCGTTGACGATACCGGTCGGACACTCCTACAACAGCGACCAAGAACGCCGTCAGTATAGGCTACAGGCCTACAGCTTCTTCTTTAGGCCTACATGCATTGATTAGAACGGCATAGAGCAGCGTAGCCCTACATCCCATAACCTCATAAGCTAAAGAGTAGCCTAAGAGTGTTGTAACTGTTGTTCCTTCAGCTGCTTGCGTTCATATAAGTTGCCGTTTAGACGTGTCAGAGCTGTGAAATGCGATCGGATAAACCATAAATTAATTCATATTCTGTGCAGTCCGGTAAACCATAAATCTATTTAAATGCAGCTTAAATGCTTGAACTACAGTAAATTTGTGAAACGTCTATCTATAAGTTTCACAGGAGCGAGGACGTCCCCCGTGGACCGACCGAACCCTGAGGTTGGCAAAGAGTCACCTGCTTGAAGCCGCGGTAGAGAATCTGGAGCTCCTTGCGCGTGAACTTTGTGCTGCGACAGAGAGCGTCCAGTCCCTCCGGCTTGTAGCGAGGGACCTGGGTCTCAGAGTCCTGTTGTTCGCAGTCTGTACCAAGCACAATGAGGAATGTAAGCAATGATATACCATTGGGTCAAAGCGGAACATCCCTAGATTCTGGGTATCTCGGCAAAAAATATCCACAGATTGCATTTTTGACAAAAATAACCTCAGCTCCCATCATAAAATGCGCCATTTTGTGAAGAAATGTTCCCAGATAGGGGCGAATTGCGATCAGGCGAGATCAATCAGATCCTTCATTCGCTGAAATCTCCGGTAGGCCTAATATCCCGGTAAATCTCTCAGTAATATCCCAAAGTGTAGTGTCTAGCTGTGGCATTAGTGAATGTAAGTACATTATAATTGTCGGAGTTCATTTTAGCGCTAATGAAATCGGCGTAGCGTTGCACCTCCTTCTTAAGAAAGCCGTGTAATTGTCTCTACGGTTCAGATCTGACATAGGCCTACACCAAATTATGTTTCACTCATACGCTTGCATTCTCTTGTAAAAACTCCAGGCTCGCGCAGGCTCACTGGAATCTTTTTTAATGTCTAATCTTTATAAACAAATCTTTAATTATTATTTTGGCCCGCTAATAATTAACGACTTTGACGCGTATTATTTACGCCTATAGCTCCCATCGCCAGATGCGACCGCCGCCACGTCCAGATTTATTCCTCCGGTTGGCTCGCTGCGCTCTTCCATCATTCATGCGCCAATTTGCGTGTCATTCGTCGGCAGATAGCGTCGGGGAAAAATTAATAAAACTGTCCGCCATCTTTGAACACCGGCGTCATCTGCCGACGGAGCGAATGCGAGCGGGGATTGAGAGAGAGATACGGAGGAGGACAGGCAGCGATAGAAGCAGCGAGACAAAGAGCGACGCACAAGTATTGTACGTGTAGGCTACAACGCAGCATAGACCTATTTCATTAAACCCTTGCACTCCGCATTCAGCACAAACAGGATTTATAAAATATTTTTGTGATAGGGAGATGTTGCGAAATTCAGGGGGTGTTAAAAGGAAGGGGCGCATAGCGTAAGGTCTTTCGAACGCCAT
>JAQIWG010004537.1:0-15859 GCA_034695025.1 Chamaedrilus cognettii | reverse complement strand
AGCAAATGATGTTTTTCCATCTCCGTTTGCATGACATATTTTTGGTGCGTTAAAAGTGCAATATACATACATACAAATGTTGGCATATGCCTACTGCACATAGCCCATAATACTGATCACGTTACAATAACTTAATGGCGATAAACCTTGTTATGCACGTGCCTAACAATTAAAAACCATGCGATTCAGGCTTTATTTGCAACAATGTTCTGCAGCTCAAATCTGCAGCTCAGAGTCTAGTCTCTCAGCTACTTCGACGCTGTCAGGCCGCTCTCAGCCTCGTATCGGTTCGCAGCTGTCTGTCCGTAGATACACCTTTATGCACTACCTGTGTTGATTGGACGAGTTCATTAGGCAGGCAAGGGGTGCCCGCAGCTAAGTAACAGTAATAAACTCCTTTAGGCTATTATCGTTAACTATGATTGTATGTTATACAAACTTTCGGTACTAGCTTATAGTCTAACAAAATGGATTAGCGTCAATCGTGCGCAGTCCGCATCCAGACGTATAAAGGGCGCTCATCATAAGCGAACTCCTTGCAGTAAGACTGTTCATTGCATTTTTTGTAGGATAAAGTACATGATAAAGTCAATTTGTCAATGATCAGGACTGGACCAAGATTTGATTTTTACGAGCCTATAAAATGCTTCCGTGATTGACATCATTGCAAACTCATACTGAGCTTGATTAGGGCTATCTATTCATGTTGGAATCCAGGTTTGTATCACTTCTGCTAACAATGCAATAGATCTACTGCATTATGTGGCTGTTTCATTCGAAGTCAGCCGTACTTGCATGAAACTGTATATGCGTGCACTGTCTAGGCCTATAGGCCTACCTTATTGGTCATTTTTATTGTAGGCCAGTGTGTACTGTATTTCTTTTCACTTGCAAATTTGCAGTGCAGCTTTTTCTAAAGCTAGAGCTGCAAAGCAAATTAAGGTACAATATACAAGATTATAATATGTTATTTCATGTCACATTGCAATACATGTAGTTGATCTTATATGTAATGTGGCGTATAATTTAGATATAAATTCGTACGTGACATTGAGTAAGCCTCCGATTTTAAAGATGAACTTCAAATCTTCTTAATGCATTCTCTAAACAAATTTATTAAAATAAAAAATTGATGTAGAAGTGTAGAAAGATTGCTTTTGTATGCCTGCTGTGAACTAATTAAATGAAAATAGTTTGGTTTACAGTATTTGTGTTGAGATTTTATAAAGGCAATGCGAAAAAACATACGGATAAAGTGAATATATTTGTCAAGCAGGCGATATTGATGTGATATGAGTGTTACAAGGAGGTCCAGATATGGAAGTCAACCGCTCAATAGCGGTGCTTCCACACCATCCCTTCTTTCATTCAGGGATCAAACAGGTACATCACTGCTTTTTTGTTAACGAGTATAATAGTAGCTAACATACCAGTATGATGCGTTTATTCACAATTTTAAAGATTAATGTAGCCTGAGCATCAATCTCCTTGTATGTAAACAGCAATAAAGTGTTATTAATACAATCAACAATTTATGATGCATTATCTATTGTACTAGCCAATTAATGAAGTTTTTTTTTATAAAAGTCACTTTAAATACACTATTTGCGATCATATATATTTATTTGAAGTTAAATTTGGCATATTCTGTACAAAGGCCAACTGGCGTTACTTGAATTTTAGGTTCCACTAGTAATGAAAATTGCACTAGTCGTTCATTAATTTCTGAACAGTATGTTACAACATAGGGCCCACTGTTAACTTGAGAACATCGTAACTCTAAACAGAATATTTCTTATGAATTATAGCAGTTGACTTTGGTGCAATAAATCGTTCATACAATGAAAATCGAGTTTTGCTCGGATATGTTTACTACAAATTAGAATCATTAAAACTTAATATTTGATTGTTTGCGATATAGGTTTTCCTATGGAAGCAGTTCAAATAGTTGAACTATTGAAAAGGAAAGCAGTATGCTTGACTGGTAGGTTGGATAGCCTTAGTTGCATGTGTGGGCATGTTTAAAATTATTGCACTTGAGAAGTTAGTTAATACTTTGTGCACTCTTCGTTGTACTTTGATGAATGAGCTTAATTTTTTCATTTTCTATTTGAAGTAGCATATATCTTTTAAATTAATGCCATATTTTGTTACTGTTAATCGTACTTAGAGTGTGGCTTTAAGATGGCTTAGGACCAGATGGATTTGTTCATTGTGTGTCATAGCTGATTCTCTGCTAAGTTCAAACATTAGGGTCTCTTTCAACCATGCATAATTTGCATGCAATTTTGCATGCAACTGTGTTAACGCTGACGGACGACCGTTGTCAAAAAAACGATTTCTTTAACTGGGTTTCATGCACGGCTTGCATGAAACCCAGTTAAGGACATTTTAGATTCTAATTCTCTCAACATGGTTTTATGTAAACTGGCATGCAAAATTGCATGCAAAATATGCACGGTTGGGAGGGACCCCTATTCTAGCACGTTTTGCCAAGTAATAAATTAAAGTTCCTTAATAGTTATGTTTGCCTGATATTGCTTGAGTTGTTTTATTGTCCAGGCGGGCGGGACAGGAGAGGAGGCCCACTTCTATTGTTACCGGCTGACAGTCGACCGAGAGAATTAACTGAACAGCAACTAGGCACTTGCCTCACATACCTATCAGCAATACCTAGGTGGGACCTTCTTTGTCATTATTGGAGAGTTGACGGTTTTAGCCACACCCATGTGTTGTACAGTTTGGTGAAATCTATCTAAGTTGAAATCTCTCTAAATATAAATATCTTATGTTTAAATGTAGGTATTATTATTTATATATGTTTATTTTGCTTTATTTATGCAACATAACATGCAACATAACAAATAATTATAATGTAAATTCAAAAATCAATTGAGCTGGATTGGATTTAGTAACTTTATTTGTTTATTTGTCTATGTAAATATCCAATTTGAATGGCGTATTATATTTGGCTGATTGTATGAGTTCTTCTATCAAATTGTATGGTGTGTTATGTCAGCCATCCAATCTCTTCTATATTTTAGTCGAGAGTCGTCAAAGAATGGATTCTCAGTCCTGGTCGACAACCGATTTGGAAATTACAATACTGCGATTAATGAACTACTTCCCATATTGCAGGTATATGCGACAATAATTGCAATGATTAATAGATGCGTGTGTATGCGATAGCCTATTGCAATGATAAATAGATGTATGGGTATGTTAAAGATGACATTAAGCTTTCTTTTGAAATGAGCGATTCTGTTTGTAGTTTTGTATCAGTGTGGGAGAGCATCATTGTTTATGCACGAATTAAATTTTAATTTGTAAAAAATGCAAAAATTCCACAGGTAAGCCCTTCGTAATTTTTATTATGTCACAAATGCCATATATCGTTACGAAACGCTTTAACTTTGAATTTTTTGTGTGCCTTATAACGGGAGCATCTTTTTGTATTTTTGCACGTATGAAGTAATGAAAACTTGAGGATCATGAAATGCAAGGTTATAATGGCATTGAAATATAGCATATAGAGTGTTGAGCTGCGTCCTGTTGTGCTTGTAGCGCATCCTGAATGGTGCTGTAGCTGCCGTGTACTGCATTCATGCTGAGGGCCGAAGTGGGGGGTTGAACTATAGCAGGAGCCGGTCGCCTTTTGGTTTTGAGGTACCTGCAGCTGTCTGTCTTTTTAATCCGAATTGTCAAGTATTCATTCGTAAATATTAATTATTATCCAATCAATTAAATTTAGTATCAATTTAAATATGATAAACTTTTGCTGATTATATCGGTATTGGTATCGGTAATACTTCTCTCTCGGACTGACAGGATCACTGTTTGAAAAAGATACCATGCAGATTTGAACTTAGTATTTTGCAAGCAAATGGCGCTAGGTAAAAATAGCAAATAGGTGGTTTTACTAATTTAGATTTAAAATATTGAGCCTTAGTAGTTAGGCTAAATTGCATTTTTGCTTTTTTGGGAAATGCTACGAAGAGTTGGTGTTTCCCTGTCATTAGCCAGTTTGTGCTTGTTTGTGTTATAGGTGCAGCTTGTTTGTGTTATAGGTGCAGCTTGTTTGTGTTATAGGTGCAGCTTGTTTGTGTTATAGGTGCAGCTTGTTTGCGTTATAGGTGCAGCTTGTTTGCGTTATAGGTGCAGCTTGTTTGCGTTATAGGTGCCGCTTGTTTGCGTTATAGGTGCAGCTTGTTTGCGTTATAGGTGCAGCTTGTTTGCGTTATAGGTGCAGCTGTTTGTGTTATAGGTGCAGCTTGTTTGTGTTATAGGTGCAGCTTGTTTGTGCTATAGGTGCAGCTTGTTTGTGTTATAGGTGCAGCTTGTTTGTGTTATAGGTGCAGCAGATTTCTGCCTCTCAGCTGACGAAGGTCTGTGATGTCACAGAACTGACTGAGGAGCTCGGAGGCAGTTTGACCTACTCACACGATCTCTGGATCAACAACAGAATTGTACTCATTACGATATATAACCATAGACCTATGGTTTCTAACATTTAGTGTTAGCTATGTTTTGAATTTTACGTTCTGAATGGCTACTGTACACGTAATTACCGTAGGTTTTGATCTTTTGTTACTGGTGAACCTGCTGCTCATATGTCTTTTTTTTGCAATGCATTGAACAGCCATAAGGTGAATCCATATCAATTTTTGTCATTTAAAATATACTCCAAATTTATTGCAAAGTTTTTTTACAATTTGAGTCGATGATTTGATTTTGGATGCACTAGTATTGAGTGATGTGTGTAGAGTGTGGAGGGATGCCAGAAGGACACGAATGCCTTGTGTCGTGATCTCGACAAGGCTTATGTTGATACATCGGAAGTGTTGCGTCGCAGTCCACTCACACAGCAGATCGTCCTCCAACTGCAGACACAGCACGAGCGACTCATCAGTGCCACTCTTAACGTCATCAACCAAGGTTTACTACTCATTTCTATTTATATGCAACCATGACATAGGACAAGTCATGAATTTCGTAATTTTAGAATTCTGTGTATTTTAGTAAATATTGTGTTACATTTCATTCGCATTCAATGATATTTGTATGTTATTAATGTATGCTTTAGTAATTTATCTTCTTTTTATTTCAAAATTGTCTTCTCAAATTCAACTCACTGAAGATTGGCATAGCATTTCATATTTCCGAGCATTGTGTGTCAGCTAAACCATGAAATATCTTATGGTTATTACACATCATTGAATAGCTTGCAACGCACTTAGTTGTCTTGAATTTTCTCTCGTTGTCGATTTTAGTCGGTTGAATTACTGGGTTTCTGCTTTCATTATGTCGGCTGCAGGTCACGACCTTCACGTTCAACTGAAGGCGGAGAAAGGTCCGGGGGTGCGGAACCGTGGTGAAGTTCGCTACACGCTGGACCAGGTGAAACTGATGAACAGCGTGAAGCACTGCGTGGATGCTCTGAAGGAGAAGTTTGACAAGCTGGAGGGACTGTGGCGGGGGGAGGGGAGGGCAGAGAAACGAATGAAGATGGAGGGACAAAATGGAGATGCGACCGGAGCATGGAGGGAGGAACTGGAATTGGCGATTAAGACTGTACGTTGACTACAGTGCTTTAACTTGTGGCCATGTCAATGATTATCAATAGTGCGTGATCTTAAGTTGTATGTCAGATTCTTCTTTAAGAAATTAATTTTTTTTTATCAATCTTTATGTAACAAGCATTTGAATGCTAGTGATTTTTGTTATCATTTTATTAAAGATCCTGAAAGACGAATATTATATTTGAAAGGTAGTTTTTTTAACAGCATGGAGATGTTAAATTGATTCTGTAGCCTACTCAGTACTCAAAGGCCTATAATTATCAGGCTTACTGGACACTCATAAGTCTGTGTTTAGAGAATAAATAAAACTGAATTACCAGTAGACAATTAACGATTTTTCTTTGGCGCGTCTTTGTAAATTCATGAAAAATAAAACATTTGACAAGAATCTTCTATTCGTAAGACCCCTTATTGGTCTACGATTTGCAATTAATTTTTGCTGAGCAGCATTATTATCTGGTAGATTTGCTTGACTAGCCTACATCTAATTCCGCTTCAAATGACATGCCCATTTGAATTCTTGTTGTCTATGGTGAATGTCTGTGTTGCGAGGTGGTGGATTGGATCCTGGGTCCTGCGGAGAAGCTGCTCGCCTCACAGACTGACATAGGGCAGAGTGGAGCAGAGGCTGACGCGCTCAGGAAACAACACGAGCAGCTAGAACTCAAGTGTACCGCGTCCTACAGCACCTATGCTGAGCTGCGCCACCGGGCAAGCATGCACATATACGCAATATATTCTCATTTATGAAATGGTCTTCTCATTTTTGAATGCTATTATTTCTTGTTAATAGCATGTTGGCACACAAATGTCTGCTCTATCAGAATTTAGTTAAAAATTTAGTTGTTTTAAATTTCTTATAATTATTATATCATTTGCATTTTTTAAAAACCTGAAAAACAGTAACAAAAAACATCAGGTGGCTCATGTTGACATATTTTAAAGAATTGGTGTGGTCTATGGTGTTAATACAGTAAAATTTCATATGCTAAAACTTTTAAATCTATTTTAACAGATATTGTTTTGTAATTAGATTTAAATGAGACATATTCGAATTTGAAGTTTCAATTATTTATCTTTGAAATGTTATGTTATTTTGTGACACAAATTAAAAACTTAAGAAAATTAAGTTTTCTTCAGTGAATGAGCGGAATGACTGTCTAGGTGTCGGAGGTGTCGTCTGACAGTGGGTTGAGTGGGGTTGGGGAGGGAGGGGTGCAGAGGGAGGGAGGGGCGCGGAGAGTGGGAGACCTCGGGGCGCAGGTAGATTACATGGACACGGTCTGTCGCAGTTTCGCCAAGCGTCTGGAGCAGCGACGCAACCTTGTCATCACCTCCGTCAAGTTTCACCGACTCGTCGACGAGGTTGACGTAGTTTTGAGCTGTTTATTGCTCAAAATTAGTCAAATTTGATTTAATATGGACAATATTTAGCTCAACTTTGTGGATGCTTTGTTTGTTGCTCATTGACAGTTGGACTTGTAGCATTTATGCATTATAAGCATTTTGTTATTGTTTGAGATATTACCCAAACGATCAATATTGACCATTTTAATTAGAGTTATTTCTCTAGTAGTATGTGTTTTTTGTGTGTTAGCTGGTTTCACGTGAGCGTGCAGTTGGGGGAGCTGTTCGATTTGTTTTATGCATTATATGCATGTTTTTGTTGTTTGGTATATTGCCTCAATGATCAGTATGGATAGTGATTCTTTTTTGTGAGAGTTATTTCTCCAGTGGTATATATTTTCTATGAGTTGATTGGTTGCAGGTGAGCGCGCAGTTAGAAGAGCTGTTGGAGCTGGTGAGCAGAGAGGCGAGCGTGACAGATGTGACGTCCGCCGAGCGCGCGCTGATGGCACTCAAGGACAAGTCTGACGCTCTCAGTGAGTGCGGCTGCTCATCCATCTACTTTGATCCTCTCTAGTTGGTCGTCTTCTTGTCTAATTGCTTCAATAATTTTGTCTACGAGCAGTGGACAGGACTAAAATTGTTTTATTTTATTTTTCATTCTTCCAGATACAGGTGTCTTGAGTTTAAACTGAACAGTAACAGATTAGCTTGCAATGCAACCTGAATTCGATGACCGCAAGGTAGGTTTATTACATAAAATAGTAAACTCAACTATTGTTATAGGCCTCAAAGACAAATAATTTTTAAATATGAAGATTTAACGGCAACATCAACTGTTGGGATGCAGTCAGGCATTTTAATAAAATACAGACGGTGCTCTAATTATTTCTGCCGTTAATATTGTTTATTTGATGTTTTGAAAGCCTTCTACTTTTCTAGGAATATTAGGGTCTCTTTTCTTTTACTTCTTTTTCTTTTTTAAACATATCGTCCAGACAGCATTTCACAGATATATGTGAGTGGCCTGGCCTGTCTGTCTGACCGTGCAGACTGAGACGTATGTGAGTACTGTAGCCTGTCTGTGACCATGCAGACACGAGTGCAGACCAGACTGTGAGTGAGGGTCAGGCGTTGGTCGACCAGCTGTGTCTCCCGGTCAAGGACTCCCTGGGGAAGGACGTGACGCCCGACAGGAGGCAGCAGACGAGTCACGTGGACCGCGTGCTGGAGGGGCTGCAGGAGCGCAGGCTGCGCTGCGACGAACTGTGTGACTTGTACAGGCTGCGCCTGCAGCAGATACTCCAGCTGAAGACATGTGAGCGCGAAGCAGAACAGGCGAGTGTAACTAAATTAGTTTTGTAATACGGTATATGAAGAAAAACGCAGCTGGAATCTACTAAATAAGTAGCAGCTACTATTCAGAAGATATTACTATCATGTATGCTATCAAGTCTACATCTTAGATGGTGTCATATCTATGTTTTTACATTGTAATCAAGCAGTCATTGTAAAGTATTTTAAATAAGATAAATAGGATTTTAATTGCAGTTTAGATTTCCTGTTCATTGTAACTGTTTTTAATTGTACTAAATTTTTTTCTAATAAATGACAAATTATTTTTTTCTAATGGTATGTCTACGATTATCTTACTATCATAAAGGATGCTTTTACTAATAAAACAAGAAGCCGATAAATTAGAGAAGGCTTGCTTTTTGTGTGGTTTTTTGCTGAAACTTGGAGAAATGGTAATGGAATAGTGAAACACTTAGCAAATGGCCGGTACGATATAGGCTACAGTTATTTCTTGTGTTTTCAATAGTAGTTTCTTTTTCTTAGCCTGCATCTGTTTTTTTATAGGCAATAACCTGGATATTGGATTTATGCCAAGTGACATCAAAATCAAAATGGGACGTGGGATCCAACGGCGGAAGGCTGGGAGATAAAGGGCAAAGCATTGAGACAGCTGCACAGGTGCAATATTAACGTTTTTGCATTCATAACTACAATCGGCTACATTCTCTTCAGTGATTTTTAATTTTTAATTTTTCTATTAGTGTTAGGCTCATGTGATAGCTACAAGCTTATTCCTTTAATGCGATGTTAAATACTAAATCGTGCATTTGTCCATAAAAAGTGAAAAACAAAAAAGTGAAAACAGATGAAGATAACTGATTGATTTTTGTGCCTTGTAGCGACTTGGCGTTTAAAATGATCATTTAATTCAATTGTACATAGTTGATGCTTTATACAAATTCCATCTTATTGCATCTTAGTACATGGAATTGCATCTTAATATAAGAAATAAAAAAGATTAAAAAGTATACATGCATTGTTGTACCATACCCTGTGAAAAAAGTGTGTTAGGTATTGAAGTACGGTACCGTACATAGTTAGAGCTTATTTAGTAATGATTGTATTTGTTTGTGTAGACGAGCTATGACTATGGGAAGCAGTTACTTCAGGCGGCGCTCGTGATTCGTCGCTCCATGAACGATGACCTCCAGCCAAACTACGACCAGTCGCAGCGATTGGCCAACGCATGGCGCTTCTTCCTCAAGGACTCAAGGGAGCAGACGTCCACTCGGAGCTCTGTCTCTGACTTCTCTCGCAGTGTCGACATAGTGAGCTCTGCCTGTACACCTACAGATGTGCTGCAAAAGTCTTGTTTTATTTATTCAATTTTGTAATGTTCTTTAAAAAATTTAAGATAAAAAATGATTGATGTAGGTGATGTTTTACATATGATATT
The DNA here is from genome assembly GCA_034695025.1 of Chamaedrilus cognettii. NCBI lineage: Eukaryota > Metazoa > Annelida > Clitellata > Enchytraeida > Enchytraeidae > Chamaedrilus > Chamaedrilus cognettii. The sequence continues at coordinate 6,181 of JAQIWG010004537.1, read as the reverse complement.
TTAAAGTTGTCTTTCATTGAAGCTTGTAAGATGTCGAAACGATGTTGATTATTTGTTGGAGTAAAGAATTTAATAGTATTGCTCTAGTTTATATAAAACGCATTTTAATTGAATTTAGTGATGAGATGTTATCTGATAACAGGTAATCTAGTGATAAAATTCAGTGTTGCATTTTTTTTGCGTAGGAGATCTTGTAATGTGCAAGTGTTTTAGGCTCATAAACCACTGGACTTAGAATCATTTGTATGACTGAATGCCTCATTGGTTTTTTTGCATCATAGTGAAGAAAAATGATAAAAAAGGCTTCAAAATAGCGCCATGCCAGACATAATAAAAATTAAAATATTATTGGGTTTGTAGTCCGTTTTGGCGTCGAAAGACGTCATCGGGGACCTGGATAGAGTCGCAAACTTGCAGTTGCGAGTCGCAAAGTTGCAAAGTGCATTTTAACTAAAATATTTGAATAGGGGTTATGTAAATTCACTTTATGTAGCAGATGAAATATTGCACAGCTCCCAGCATTCAAAATTTAGACAATTAATAGCCTGCACAACTAAATCCTGCTGAACGATACGTGTATTTATTTTACACAAGAGAATCTTATGCTGCAGCTGCTGAACAAAGTGGATGAGTTGCTCGTGGCGCTGAACAGAACAGCGAAGAGAGAGTTGAGTGTTGACCATCTGGTGCTGACTCACAGCCCAGCCAAGGAGCAGCTGCTGATGGAGCAGCGCCGCCTTCGAGACACGGGCTTGGACATCATCGCTGGACTTCAAAGCTCCTCACCAGCAGATCATAGGTTTGTCTTTAACTAGTTTTGTTTGGTTACTATTAGCTGTGTTAGTTTTTATTGTTTGGTTTTTACAACTTTAGATGTGCTATATCGGCGAATCGCAGGCGATGGCGAAGTTTCAGGCTAATTTCTTTAAACCATTTCCTTAGAAATTTTTATTTGATATCATTTTAGTTTGACTTTGATGTTTTCTTGTCCTATGACTATATTGTGCTATTGTTGTTCCTTAATTCCTCCGTAACTGAGCTTGTTTGTTGCTGAAGTGCCAGTATTGGCGCTGTGGATGTCGTTGAGGCCAAGTTGAAGCAGATGACTGACGTGATGGCCAAGCTCGTGTTGGTCTGGAATCAACAGACAAACGGATTGCATGTCGGAGCTGACGGACATCTCGTTGGTCAGTAACTGTCTTGGTTTCTCTTTCCTTTAGAATCATTGCTCAATAATTAGTCATAAGTTACTTTGTCATAAATAAAAATAAGTTTTTAAATATTTTTACTCTACATTTAGACAAATGCATTAAAAATGGCATAAAAAACTTATTTTTGAAGTAAATAGGATAGGATTTTTACACAGCAATCGTGTTTTAGAAGGATGAATATGACGTTTGGCTTTTATTGTAACTGTTGTTCAAAATCTACGATCTACTTAAATGTTCTTCTTTTGGTGATTCTTTCTGACAAAATGCTACTGCCACGTTAACATTGCATAGCTCTTATGTCTATAAACAATCAAGTTTGTCTGAAATGACCGCAGTTGTTTTATACAACAAAATTTAACAAAATATGTTAGATGCTGAATTATATTTGAGCAGTTATATATTTGCAAAATCAAATTTCTTTTATTCTTTGCAAAACAAAATTTGTTGCGTAAGTCCATAAAATGAGAACAATTTTCTGTTTCCATGGCGAAGGTTCGGATGGCAAGAGGTGGTACGCGCCACCGCCCTCTGGCGAAAGAGGACTCAGTCGCTCATCCTTCTCTCCAAGTCGGGGCGGGATTGAGCGTGCGCTGAGTGTGGGCGAGCCCTCGCCCTATTTGAGCGAGCAGCCATTGAGCGCTCGCCTCAGTGAGCGGGAGCCTGTGTCCCCATACAACGCGCAGTGGACTCACTTTGTGCAGGAATCACATCAGGTATATATTGACTGACTGTCTATAATGTGCACTTATTAATTGTTGAGTGGATTTTGCAAAATATTATGTAAAATCTCATGCAAAGTTGCATGTAGCATGTGCTCTCATTTGAAAATGTACGTGAGCTATTTCTGTGCAATTTATTATGCTAGGTTTGTATCTGACAGATGCTTTTATTTTGAAAGGCGTGTTAAAAAAAGGAAGATTTTTCATCATTAAGCTAATTGCTTGGCTTTGAACTTTTTCATTGTTAATAAGATCATGCATAGTTTAACATCTTTAACGTCACGATCCGATTTATTGGTGCAAACTAGATCGACGCGGCACTGTCTTGAGCCGCTCTATTGGTGTAAAGGCACAGGTTCAGCGCTTTGCACAACCAACGAGCATCGCATCGTTATGCAGGAGGTCAACAACACAACCGCCCACCTAGCCTGAAGAAGAAGGGCGGAAGAAAAATGGCTGAAGGAAAAGGCTGAAGAAAAATGGCAGAAGAAAAAGAGCGGAAGAAAAAGGGCGGAAGAAAAATGGCGGAAGAAAAAGGGGTAAAGAAAAAGGGTAGAAGAAAAAGGGCGGAAGAACAGGGGTGGGAGAAAAATGGCAGAAGAAAAAGGGCTACCAACAGTTGAGTTGCGTTTTTTTTGGGCTGAGAAACTTGACGTTAGAGAGGTTAACGCGATGTTACTATTATATGTTGATGCCGGTTACTGCTCAGGCCATTGCTTTGGTGAAGAGAATCAAGCGGGAGTTGTTGCCGGGTCCGGAGACAAGTTCTGCGGCGAACGGCGCAGAGCTTTATCAGCAAAAACTCATCGACTTTAACTCTCTCACCACGGTGCGCCAGTTTGCTTATCATTACATGCTTAATTATAATTATATACTAAATTATAATCAAATACCGTACTTAATTATAATATTATGCTTAATAGCTTGTTGTCCAAAGATATCTGATAACAAGGTTTTTTGTATCCTGAACTGAACTTCTTGCTATTGCTATGCAAGTTTTGAAGATTAGTTACTTTTGTTACATAATACGGACATGGAATATGTGAATACAAATCGCTTAAATATGCTATTAGTTTTCTTTGTATTTGCTATGAAACTGCTTTCGATATTTAGAGTGTAATATAATGATTATCAGCAAGTCATTAATATTGATATGGGCATAAAGCTGCTCTAACTAACTAAACTAACCTCCTTTTTATCGTGTAATCTGTTGATGTCCATGTTTTCACACAGGTTTACACGTTTTTGCCCGCCCTGATCAGGACTGCTGGAGCTGGGTTTTTATGGCCGGATGCCCTTCGTGACGCCAACGAAATAAATTATCATCTGGCACGGGGTTAGCAGCTAGCGACACTTGTGTGTTTAACAGCCTTTGCTGAAGGGCCCGTAACGCATGGTTTTATAGTTGCCTGCGCGGAAACTTGAACCCTGGTCCTCTGGACTTAAGAGTCTGACGCCTTAACCACTTCACCACAGCGCCTCGCTGTGGTGTAGTGGCATAGAGCTACTCTATGTTTCAGAAAGTGGAGGTTGACATTGAGACTCAGCTAAGGGCTGCTGAGGAACTATCAGTACCAAAGGAGAAGGACAAGGAAAAACAAGATATTATTATCGACCTTCTCGATGCGCGGACTTACTTGAAAACCAATGTTCCGAAACACAAGGAATCGCTAAACAGAGCAGTCCTGTATTATAAGTCACTTGCTATGGTAACAAGCATGCTATCATCTTTTTCTTATACTTTGCAATGCATGCATTTTTCAGTTTTAACATTATGCTCAAATTAATTTTTGTATGTCAAATTAATTATTATTTATGTACAATATTTGAGGAAATCTGCCATTTTGAGTAGAATTCCGATGCTTGAAATTACATTTTCTTTCATATTTCTTCTTTTATTGAAATGTGCTAACAATTGTTTCACAGTGCGTTTACGATGCTTTTAGCTTTATTTACTTCCTTATTTTAGTACTGGATTGCTAGCGACAGAATTTAAATATTAAATCTTATGTAGGTAGTCGATGTCAAGTTCATGAATGCTACGAATTAAGATGAATCGTTACTATTAATATTGAACTAGTCATGTATGTGTTTTACTGCTGTTTTCATGTGATGTTGATTTAAAAAAATTAGAAGGAATGACTATTTATAAGGAAGACACTTCAGTCAACAAAAAACTACTATTCTCACTGTAGTACATAGTACTACATGTGTAGGATATTATTAATGTCTACATTTGTGGCGGTGTTATAGCTGGATGGAGAATTGGACGATCTCAACAAGCAGTTGATATCTCTGAAAAACTCTGAGAGACTCGTGTATGCCTCTCCACCGTTGAAAGGTCAGTCTCCATCGCTGCATGAACTCCAGCAGTCGATTCGCTTAGTTGGCAATCAGGTCAGTGACGTCCACAAGATGGCCTCCTCCCTGACGCCACACAGCGAGGCGGATAGGAGGAGGATACGGCTTGAGCTCGGTGAGGTGGACAGGAAGTACAGCAGTATCGAGGAGGGCGCGATGGTGCGTGACAAAGAGGATGAGCCTCGCGCTGCTCTCAGTCATCAAGTGATGTCAACAACACGTAAGCTGATATTTGTTATTGTAAATTGTTTTTATTTTTCAAGCGCACTTTAAAACAATATGATAGAGTTAACAATATGTGTTGTTTGAAAGTACCCACAATTTGGTGATTTGAAAAAAGAACTAGCGGTGTTGATGGGTCTATGGCAAGCATTAAGTAAATTATGCACCTTTTAAGCGCAGTCAGCAAGTGAACTCGGATAATATTATATTAATACTATGTTCTGATAATGTGAATTTTTTTAATGGCCATGAAATCCGTATAACTTTTCTTTTAATTCAATTTTTATTTTCTGTTCTGTTGCAAATTTTTGACTTCATTGGGCATTGATGCAGCATTTTTAAACAAAGATTTTATATGAAACTTTATTTGCCACATTGGACAGACAAACAATCTAACAACATCAATTAAATAAAGAAAAATGAGAGAAAAAAACTTTGAACTTTATCTCGCCAGCGTTCAGCAGCAATGAAATTCCACAGTAGTATCTGATTTACTGCAAGCGTAAATGATAGAAATATAAATACTGTTGTTAGCATTTCGCTCATGCTCAGGGTTTGCAATTAATTATTTAAATAAAACCACTTAAGCTTGTCGGAACAATAACCATGCTTTTCCGTATCAAATTTGTCATATATTTTTCATATTAGTTTCAGAATATAAAAAAAGACATTTCATATTATTCTTCATAGTTGTGCATCTTCTCCTTAAGTTTAGCCTTGAATGATTTTTGCTTTGATAAAAAAAATCCACAGCAGTCTGAGAGTTATAACGGTTGTAAAGTGTGCACTGATAGCTTACTATTTGTTGTGTAAGCATGTGCATGCGCTTACCGGCACAGTGCAACCAGGCGGCTAAAGCGAGCAAGCCTCCATCCTACCAGTGCTATTTACCTGTGGCCGACTTATCCCAGATTTTTATTAGGAGGCTCATGTTCTGATGTTATAAGCAGACGCTTCTAATCTGGCGGCCTAGATATCTCCGGTAACAAGCTGTAGTCCTTCACCGAGGCTCTACTCACCGAGTATCTAGGCTTGTATACAGCACAAAATATCGTTTACTCCTGTAGGCCTGACTTAGCGAAAGCAGTTACTTTGAGGTTTATTTAATTTAGCGCCACGGGGTGAAGGGGGGGGGTATTAATCTGCAGAAATTGTCCATGTTGGTAGCCGTTTGTCTTCGGACGTTGGCATGAAACAAAATCAAACTAATGATGATGAGTTATAATAATAATCATAATAATAATAATAATAATAATGGATTTTTCTTCCGCTTCATAGTCTTGCGACCATATCGGGGACGCCCTCCTGGCAACATTTGCATCATCCCTAGTCCACCCAGGCTGAGATAGAGACCAAGTCCAAGAGAGAAAGTCATGCCGGTAGGCCGGGTCAGTTACTGAGGTCTGAGAACTGAGTTTTGAAAGACTATGCTAACTATTAGGTCATAGAGACTTTTAAATTACAATAATACTATGCCCTTGTATTGCTGCTAGTTTGGTCGCAAAAATGATTGTAAATTCTATATCAATTAAGGTTTATATCTCAACAGTCTGTGAACTGATGAAAATATTTTATAGACACAATGCAATAAGCCTACATATAGTGTAGGCCTACATATAGTGTAGGCCTACATATAGTGTAGGCCTACATATAGTGTAGGCCTACATA
>JAQIWG010004536.1:0-15859 GCA_034695025.1 Chamaedrilus cognettii | reverse complement strand
TGAAGCAGGGGGATACGCTATAAAATGGGTAACGGATGCTAAATATTTGGGAATATATGCGCGAAGTGGACAAAAATGTACCCGCAATTTTGATAAACAGTAGGCCAAGTTCTATCGGGTGAAAAATTCTATCTTTGCTAAACTAGGAAATTTGCAAAACTTGCCTGTTACCTTGCTTCTGGTAGATTCGATTGCATTGCCAATACTAATGTATGCAATGGAAGCGACTTCACTGACTAAGACACAGATTGTATCACTTGACCACCCCTGGTCCGGTATGTTTATGAAACTATTTAAAACGTTCAATCAAGCTATTGATCATGAGTGTCAATTTTATTCTGATCTACCGCCTATTCGACATATCTACACCTTGCGCAGGATGAGTTTTCTTGCTAAACTTAAGGCTTCAAATAATTCACTACTTTTGCCTATTATACAATTACAAATGATCAGGACAGCATTGTGTCGCAATTGGCAGATAAATATAACTGCAGCGCAGCAACGTTTATCGAGTCATACAATACAGCGGTTAGAAACCAATTTCAGGCCGAGAGAGACACTTCTTTAATGACTGTTTAGTAAGTGCTGCTTACAGTCATATATAATGGCCTTTAAACTGTTAACATTTTGATCTACCAGTTATCATCCGCTATATTTAATTATTTTTCTTTTGTCTTGGGTAGTCTATATTTTTGTGTGTGTGACATTTTTCGGCTACTCGTTTGAGTGAAATAAGGATATTCATATCTATATTTTTAATACTCGGGTTTGGAATTTGCTTTTCTATTTCTCTTTTTATGTGTGTTCTGTTATTAAAAGTATTACTATAACTGTAAATATGTGTCCAGCTAGATGAAGATTTTCTCTTTCTCTGCAGGCTTGCGATGATCAATATTGTATATGATTGAGTTGATTGCAAATATAAGAAACTCCTACAACCCCTGATGTGACAACAGGGGGCGAGTCTCCCCGGAGTGGCCCCCCCCCTGCTGCCCCCCCGCCACTCAGTTTTGCGCCGCCACCCCCCGCCGGCGGCCCCAACGTCTGGCGGGAGCGCATGAGAGCGGCGGAGGAGCGGGTGGCGTCGCCGCGCGATGAGGAGGAGGACGAGCGCATGTTGGAGGCGGCACTGCGTGCGAGCAGGGAGGAGTTTGAGCAGGCGGAGAGGCTGAGGGAGCTCGAGCAACAGCTGCTGCTGCACGCCGACTGGTATGTGTCAATCTTTGTAATGATCTTAATTATTAATTATTATTTATTGTATTTAGTTATGTTTTATGTATTTATTCTTATTATTTACTTTTTAAAGTTTAAGGACCGTGTGTAGTAACGAAGACTATTACAGTCCGGTTCTGTGCAAGAGAGCGGCACATAACCACTTCCCCTTCTTTAGTCACTTTTGCAACTCGCTAGGAGAGCTCTGGGCTGCAAACGAATTGTTTGTTGCCCGGCTTGCAGGGTGTGCCGGAATTAAATATGTAATATATATGTCAGTGAGTTTGTTGGTGTCGTTTTTTCAGCAGTGAATGCATCTCTTGGTTTCAGCGCGACGGAGGACCGTACCGCGACCCTGCCCCTCCCAGTCGCCCCTCCCATCACCACTGTGGCCCCCCCTCCCCCGCCTCCCCACCCAGTGCCCCTGTCTCAGGTTGCTCACCCTTCTGCCCCTCTTTCACCATCCATCCCTTCCATCTCAGTCGGCCCTAAGTTTGATCCTGCGCTTCCAGCACGGTCAGTGCATCCTGATATTTCCATCATGAATCCTGTGGCAGGGATTGGAGTGAGCGCCGCAGGGGGGAACGACGTCCAATCAGTGTGGAGCGGGTGGGGGCACACAGGGGGTGCTCTGGGGGGAGGGGGAGAAGGGGGCGCCGCTGCGGCAGGGTCCAGGGAGGGGGGCGCTAACTTTGCTCAGAATCACAGAAATGGCGTGAAACAGTTGGACGACGGGATATCGAGTCTGGATCTGAATTGCAACCAGAACTCGACACAAATATCAAATCAAAACATGGAACCTTCTCTGCTGGAGTCTGTGGATAAGATCCAGGATATGAGTCGAGCTCTGAACGCAGGCGTCAGTTGCAGCAGCGCTCAGTCGTGCAGCGGTGGGAAGCTGCGGCACGGATCTGCTTCTGGCCAGGATGTGAGCCTCGCTGGTGACGTGGGGCGCGGCAGGAGTGCCGTGGCCGCTGGGGCTGCGACGATGACAGAGGGTTGGGAGGTGAAGCCCTGCGGGCCCCCGCCGGGGTTCACACTCCCACTGACCCACGACACGCTGAACGGCCCACAGGACTGCACGGTGACGGAGTACCAGCGCCCCATCTACCCCCCTGCAGACAGTCGCAGGGGAGCGGCGGCACAGCTGCGCTCCAGTGGAGTTGTGTCCTCCAATCAGGATCAAGCGATGGGCAGTGGTACCAGCGAATCAAACATGATGTCGATGACGCAACCCATGGGCAGTGTGTCCATGTATGATGGAGCATTGGGTGATGGTCAGAGGGGGATGGCGGGGGGCAGGGAGGGGCGTGAGGGGGAGGAGCAGCAGTTCTGGCTGGCAGCGCCCCCCGCTGCGCCGGACTCCCTCTCCTCGCTTAAGTTCATTCAGCCCGACCAGACGACTGCAACCGACGCGGCATCTCGCTTCAGTGCTGAGGGTTTCCCTTCCGGTGCTCATGCGAAGTTTGCGCAGAACATCCTGTACTGCCAATCCGCTGCTGCTGCTACGGGAAGTGTAGCACAAGCAGGCGTAGAGAGGTACTATGCCGCTTCCTTTGGCGGAGGTGCATACATGGGGACAAACATGGCATCTGTGCCTCCCGCGCCACTGGCTCACAGCGCGACAGTTGCGTCACGGTCGAGCGAAGTCAGTGCCTTGCAGCAGTGCACACATGGTCCTGCGTCAGTGACTCAAAACACTGACACACCAAGGAGGTTGGAGCCACCTCTACCCCCCAACACTCCAAGGTGCTCAGTGCCCCCCCCCCGACCCCCCGATCTCGACCAACCTCTACGGTATTCCTCCCAGCAGTATGTGCAGCCGGCAGAACACTCTGGTCAGACAGAGAACGACGCGAGACAACCGAATGTCCAACAGTCGGCCAGCCCGCCGCCGGGCAGTGTCGAGTGCCTTCCTCTGGAGCGTCCCTCGGCGTGCCAGAGACCGTTGGATGCGACGCCTCCCATTCCAGCGTATCCGTGCGGCGCTCCTGTGCCACCTAACGCCGCTCAACCCCCTCCGGGTGCTCCCTCTGAGGAGGCGTGTGGCTATCGGCCCGCCCCTTACGGCTACGTCATGGCCCCCGGGTACCCGGCACCTCAGATGCTTGCGCCCAGCTTTGTGCCGTATCCAGGTGGGATGATGCCGTATCAGCCGTATTCATCCACCGTGCCATATCAGCCATATCCGATGGCGCCGCAGGGGTATCACTTCCATATGGCACAGCCATATTCCATCCCACAGGGGTATCAGCCCGTGCCACATGGGTATCAATCCCCTCCACAAGGGTTTCAACCTCCTCCACCGGGGTATCCAATCGCCCCACAGGGGTATCAAATCGTCCCTCAGGGGTATCAAGCGCCCCCTCAGGGGTATCAGGCCCCCCCACTGGCCTACCCCTCGCAGCCGTATCCTGTTGCGCAGCCCTATTCCCCACAGCAGCAGTATTCAGTCCCGCACTATCACATGGTGCCCATGATTCCCATTGCCCCTAATTTATACCCGGCCCCGGTCGCCCCCCCTGGCCCTACCTCCCCTCAAGGAGAAGAACAGTCTGTTGGAGTAGGGCCGGCGCACTTGGGGATGGTTGCGGGTCAGTCGGGGGGGGTGGTTGCGCGGGGTGGTGCAGAGGAAGTTCGAAATGAGGGGGAGGCGTCGCACCCGGAAGGGATGGGGGAGGGGTAGAATAGTGGTAGTTGAAATGAAATCAGAAATGAGACCGTTTCATATAGGTTTATGAAAAATTTGGGTAATGCTAATTTTCTCGACGTCTTCATGTGCAGTTTTGAATGACAGGGCTCATTGTATGATGTGATTGACACTGGTCGATGTGCATGGCGTATACTTGGAGGCAGAGGAGTATTAGAGTAGTAGAACGACAAGGATGACGATGGTGTTGGAAAGCTGGACTTTTTGCAGGTTGTGTTAAGTAGTCTGTTGCTCTTCAAATAGCGATAATGAATTTAATTTGTAAGTTTCAAAGTTTTGTTGTCGCTTTGCGCAGAAGAGCGAATTCATGAAAGTTTTCATTCTTCTTCAACGAGCCATATTACCAATGGATCAATCACTGACAAATCATTTATTAAGTATCCATTTTCTTTTAAAATTACCTTTCAATGGTAAATTTTCGTGAAATTGAGAAAATATACTTCTATATATTTTTGTTGTTTATAAAAAACATTTAATTTTCACAATCTTGCCTCTGATCAGGAATTGTTTTGACTGGTATGAATGTGCGTCATTGAGCTACGAGTTTTTACTTGCGTTTTGTCGAGTCAATGATTTGATGTTCTTGCTAACCGAAATCAGTGTGTGATTCTTGACTTTAGTTATTTCAACTATGATATGAACCGCCACTGTGGACGTGGCTATGCAGAGGGAATGTTGGTAGCATCGTCATTGCTTTCGTTTTCTTTAGAAATTCTTTCTTCAGTGTACAGTTCAGTATCGATTCTTGGTAGAATTTAGATCGAGTATAGGAGCTAGTTTGGAGTGTGCATATCACCGTTGCTCTTACAGCGATTGCTAAGTTGTATGTTGAGGGGCTTTGTGCTTGTACCATGTAAGTCCCTAATATAATGACCAAGTAAAACTTATTTAATGATTTTGAAGGTGCAAACTTTCTGTAGTCAATTGGAACATGAAAAAATCATTTGACTTTTTGCAAAGAATTTTTGTGTGTAATGGAACACCAAATTGTCAGCAGTTTGAAGAGGTTTTTAGGCGAGAACCATATTACTCTACTTGCATTGTACATGCACAAAGACGTTCAAGTGTACTGCAGCTCGACTGAAAGATCGATAGATGACTAGCTTTTGACGGTCATTTTGGAGACAGATTCAACATTGTTTATTGGTGCTACTGGCTAAAGGATTGTCCGGTGTGTGATATGTAACTTGGATCGATAACGGTCGTAGCTGTGCAGGGTGAGTGATTGCGTTTGTCAATTAGCATTGAAGCATTCGTTGTCTTGAGTTAAGCCATGCATCCCTAGCTGCACCCTGTTTTTTTCACAAGTCTATGTAGAGAAGAGAAATTAGACTCGACGCTTTCATCCACTTCGTAACTTTTTTGTTTTCTCTCCGTACTTGAATTTATTGCATAGTTGTAGCTGATCGGAGTTGTCGTTTGTTTAATTTTGGGTTGATTGCAGAAGTTCTAGTGTTTCCTTATTTGATTCTACTTGTAATAGGTTAGTGCTGTATAGTGTATGCTTTCGTAATTGCACTTACTTTTCTCTAGTTTAACTCTGTGATCTAATGAAAACCTGCGTACGCGGCGGTTAACCTTATAGATTTTGATCCAAAATGTTTTAGTGAAGTACAAAAGGAGTTTACGCCTGCAACAGCCAATATATATGTCAGAAACTGGAGGGGGCTTTTAAATATTATATTTATAAAAAATGCAAGGACGCATAAATTTTCTTTTCACTAAGGGTTTGGAGAAAATATTAGTCGATAAGGAGGGACGATAACATTGTAGACTACTTCGTGGACCGTTAAGTTTTTTAGTTAAATATGAGCTCCTGCTATACACTGTGCACTTACTGATTCGACTGTGCACTTATTGATTTGTACACCTGCAGGCCGGGGAACAAAGAATTGACCTGCAGCTCAGAGCTCCCCAGGCTTGTCGTAAACTAAAGGCGACTAAAGAAAAGGGGGAGCGGTTCTGTGCCGGCTCTCTTGCACAGAACTGGACTGTACATCCCTTGTGTGCTACGCACGGTCCCTAAACTACAAAAAACAAAAACTTACCGATTTAAAAATATATTGCTAATAAACTGGAACTAGTTTGTTTTTTAATTTTTCTACTTCATATCATCTGCAATGATGATTTTTATGTATTCTATTTTTCTTTATATCGGCTGTTGGTGTGTGTTTGCTGCTATGATGTCGCAACACTGCTATGTGTCGTGTGAACACAGCGATCGTTGCTCGTAGACTTTGCAACGATTATGATGAATGTCGCTTTGAAAGATTTGATTGCTTGCCGCTCCAATTAAACTTTGTCATGTTATTTTAAGATTTATTTCTTTCGTTATTCGTTGAGTGACGTGATGTTTGCATATCGCCTGCATGTGTGGATGCGGATGGTACTAGAATGGTGAAGTCTGCTCGTTGGTGTCTGCAGCAGTCAATGCTGCAAGGCATTCGATAGTCTTGGTTTTTTGTTTCTTACATCTACATGTGTATATAGTAATATCTAAATGGTCCCGTCACAGGCCAGCGTGAACAGCAGATCTGTACGTATTTCTGAGTTTGGAGAGTTTTTGTCGTAGGGCCGGTCTAGTTGATGCGTCAAATGTCAAGAGAGTGTCGATTATCCTCGCTCTTCACTACCAATTAAATAAATTTTTGATAACATCATTTCTATACATTCTAGAATTTAAAGCATATTAAAACATTGTAATGTGGAAATAGAAATTCTGCTCCATTGTAATAAATTGTGTGACTTTGTAACACTTCGCGCACTCCCTCTGCAACTTGCAGATTAAATAGTCCTAATTGAGTAAACCTCTCTGCATACCGCACAAAGTCTTTTTTAAAGTTTTCTTTTGCACCAATGGATTCATGATCTAGAGCTCATTTAGAATAATAATAATGAGTTTAGAGCCAGTTCCTGTGTCCGAGAACGTCATCTCAGATAATTTTAACCATGAGATGATACTCATTGGAGCAGCTGCTGATTCATTGTGAAGCTTTATTATTTGTTATCTTTATATTGTTGCCGTTTCCGAGATCGCTAGCTGCTATTTGTGTCACCAAAGTTCAGCAATGATAAATGCCTTAATAATCTTTATTAATTGATGGGTTCATTGTGCGATATATTCCAACACATTAAACAATGGGTTACCCTGTCAGATTTATTTCAATTAATTTCAGCAGTAATCTGGGTTTTTGTTGTGAAATTTCACTGCATCCACGATGTTTTTGCTAGATTTTATGTTTCTGGATCGTTTTGATTTTCCAGCAACAATATTTAGCATTACAATCGTCGAAATGGAATTGATTGCAAGCTCCTTCTTTGTATATTTTTTGGTATAATAAATGATTACAAGATGTTGATTAGTTTGTTCCATACAAGTTGACGAAGCGTTCTGGCCGAGTTGTCTAAGTCGCGAAGCTCGGATTACGGCCTCGACAGCGCGTCAGTTCGAATCCCGGCCGCGGCAAAGATTTTCGAATCACTTCGTACACCCTTGGCAAAGGTGGTCTAAGTTCGTCAGCCTTGCAAATAATCATTCACAAGGGAGGAGTGCAGTAGAGAAGTCAAAGTTGAAGAAGTATAAATAGCGTTATTTTCAGTGGCTATATGGTGAAAGGCAAAAATGTAGTTGATCTTGAAGGGTCGAATGAACGTTGCACAACGTTCACACAGATTATTGAGCGCGGAGCATTCTCGTCACATGCACAAGATCACAATGTAACGCTTCCACTGTCAGCAAGTATTTCTTGTGTAATGCATCACGTAGTACTGTTAACTTTAAATTCTTTCACTGTTCTGCGGTACACTAAACGCATGTATGCGCGCGTTGTAAACTGCTTGTGTTTTTTGAAAACATTACATCAAGATCATCATCGATCGCAAACAGCAGTTGATTTCCTCAAACTTGTTGGTACCGTAGCATAGCATCCACAGTGACTAAACTGAAACAGGCACAGCAGCCGTCACTGCACTCGGCAACAAGAGTAGCCGTAAAAGGAAAACGTTTTCAATACATTTTGAAACAAACAAAGCAGAGGCATACATCTCGTGATTATGCAAAAGCTCCAAACCAAATCGCCACAAAGAAAGAAAGAATCTTTTACAATATCAGACTTAAATATGGTGTTAGACCGGCTAGTATTTACACGAATTACTCAATAGCATTCCAATGTACGCTAGCAATGTACGCGTTAGCAATGTACGATTTGTTGAGCCCAGCTGAAATTTTTTTATGATTTTGTACATCGTACTCTCAGTGTCACAGATAAAATGTTAGCAGGGAACAAGTAATTCAGAGCACTCATTCCAGCAGTCAATTCATCGCAAATCATCCCACACCAGCGTCAAGAACAGTGCCACTCTAGTTTAGTGCTCAAGATCCTTGTATGAGTGGACCACAGTGTCCACTTTAGTTTAGAGTGTAAGCTCCTTGTATGAGTGGAACATATTGTCCACTCTAATTTAGAGTGTAAGCTCCTTGTATGAGTGGGGGTTGGGACGGAATGAAGGTAGGAACTCAGACAAAGTGGATTCCCTCAGCGTTTGTACATTGGAGCAGTCTGCAGCAAACATACACACAGACATACACACACAGTCATACGCACACAGTCACACACACACAGTCACACACAGACAGTCATACACACACAGTCATACGCAGTCATACGCACACAGTCATACGCACAGTCATACACACACAGTCAAACACACACACACTGCAGACATGCAATGAAGCGCAGTAATGCACAAGTTTACCCTAAGCCAGTAAGTAGCCACTTGGACGATTTTGTCCGAATCATGTTGCGTCTTCCGATGTCTAGCTGAACTTAGAACCTCTGAATGTCTACAGAAGTACTTAGTGTTCAAATTTTATTTACAATGCATGCAAACATTGAACACTTAAAGATGCTGAGTTTACCGAAAACAAGTCTACAACATGGCTCAAAACTAAAGGACCCTATATATTTCATTAACAACTACCACATACAAAAAGCAGCAGCAGCATACCGCATGAAGTCGTCCGTGTCCATCTGTCGTGAGCGCTTCTCTGTGAACCCGTGCTCCTTTAGAATACCATTCAGCTTGTCCTTCATGCTGAAGTCTGATGGTAGCGTCTAGAACCAGACACACAGCCAGCCAGTCATCAGTGGGGCAGAGACTAGAACCAGACACACAGCCAGCCAGTCATCAGTGGGGCAGAGACTAGAACCAGACACACAGCCAGCCAGTCAATTATCATGCAAGCTACTCATGAGTTAGTTGTGTACAGCATACCTTTTATAACATAATAGAGCAAAAACAACAGCGGCTCTTCTCACTTTGTAATAAGTGTTATATAACCAGTCTCACATGTTACCTGTAGAGAAAGAAAAAGCTCCATTGACTGTTGGATCAAGGTTGTGATAGGACCCTGTCACAGACATTTTGTTACTCTCACGTTACACACTGATGTCTGGCGTGCTAATACTAAAACTTTCAATAGAACAGTTCGGTGTTCACTCACCACGTTATGCATGGAGCAGTGAAGGCGGTAGTTCTTCTCTATCATCGACAACACCTTCGACTGCCTGCACAGCAAATATAAACAAAGAAATAGAAACAAATAAATAGAATCAAATAAACACACACAATTTAATATAAACAAATATAATAAAATAAATATAACCAAATATAATCAAATAAATTTATTAATAGAGATATGATAAAAGAAGATCTCTGCATTCAGAAAGCAAAAACTGGCAGGGCATTTAATACATAAAAAAACAGCCAGATCAAATGTTAATGTTAAACACACGAGCAACACCTAGTATCTGATTTAATAATTTCATACGATCAACTAATGCAATGTATGAAATAAAGTTACGTCGAGACAAACTACAAATCTATATCCTAAGCCCGACTAAAAAGAAATGTAGCCGTCGATGTTAACAAATAACAAACCTAAACTCAGCTCCCAAAGTCTTATTCTTCCTTCCAAAGCAGATCCGCAGCAGGCCGTCCCACTCCTGACACAGCAAAATTACTCGACTAAATGATGTCAACCCGCGCTAATTGATGCTAATTGTTGACATAAGCAATTTATACATAAGCAATAATACCAATGGAATACCTGGCAATAGCTACTATAGATGCTACAGCATTAGCAAATTAATTAAAATAAAATAAAACCAAAGGAAAATAAGAAGAAGGTATGCGATATTGAAACTTGTCTAGAAACGAGTTCAACAGTTTTACCAGAAATAGAAACTCAGTTTCGTTATTCTAAACATAGATATGATCAATCACATCAATAGCTAACTTATTCCATTGCAGACTACAAGAATTAAATTCACGGACTGAATAAAGAGCCTGACCTTGAAGTTGACCTTAGGCCGGGGATTGCGAGGCTCTATTCTCACAACACTTGATTCGACCTTGGGTGGCGGTCGAAAATTGTTCTTGTTAACCTGACAGCAATCAACAGGGTTTATTTCAGGAGGCGTAGTATGCCTCAAACGAGGTTCTTAAAATCATTACGCCAATTTAGAAATGGATAGGTGTAGCGTTACGCGTAAAAATTAATGATGTAAGCGTGGGTCTACGCGTTTTTTAAGATGTGGTGGCGTCACGGCTGCCTGTGTAAGATAGTCGTGTGACGTTGATGATTGGAGCGGAAACGTGAATTCGGTAAAGTTAGGCCTAAGTTGAGGAGTAGTTATAGTTATCATGGTTTAAAAAGAGACAATGACTGTTAAGAACGGCTTCGAAAGAGCGATCTCATCGCGCTACGCTTGTTTTCAAAGGCTTAGGCGCAAGATCACGCCTGTTTTATGAGAAGAATGGGTAAGGCCACTCCAGTTTCATCAGGACTAAAATTAACTCTGGCTATCACACCTTCATAACTGACGCTACCCAATCGTGAATACAAAACACTTGAGCTTAATGAATCATATCTGTAGCGTTCTCTTACGCTATGAATAACCAGTTTTGGTTTTTGCCTGTTCATTATCAATTCATATACAAATTTACAGCAAGTCAGTTACACTATGCTAGTGAAACAGCACCGTATTCATATTATAACTAAAAGCGTAGGGAAAGCCATAATCATAGTTTATTTCAACCATCGATTATTCAATTGAGAATAGAATGCACTATGCAATGGCAGCAAGATGCGCAAAATCGCAACTCACACACACACGTGCATTAGCATAGATTCACACACACACCTTCATTAACATATCTACTCGCGCGAGCAGCTGGGTATTGACTGAAAGTCGACAGTAGAGCTTGTCTCCTGGCTTGGCGACCAGGCGCTGCGCAAACTCTCGTTGGAACATGAGCACTGCACACCTAGACCACAGTGCAAATATGAGCACTGCACACCTGGACCACAGCGCCAACATGACCACCGCATACCTGAACCACAGCGCGAACATGAGCACCGCACACCTGGACCACAGCGTAAACATGACCACCGCACACATGGACCACAGCGTCAACATGAGCACCGCACACATGGACCACAGTACAAACATTAGCACTGCACATCTGGACCACAGCGCAAACATAAGCACCGCACACCTGGACCACAGCGCAAACATGAGCACCGCACACATGGACCACAGCGCCAACAATGGCTTGTACACAGGGTTCATAACGAAGCGTTAGGTCCCACTGTCACAAATCAATCGTACAACTCCTACAGCCTTTATTCAAATTGGATACCACTTCAACAGCCCATAGTTCAAGCATCACGACACAAGCAATGACAGTGATGTAACATATCGTGGGCTGACTGCAACGACGCACAATATCAATTTTTTGGAAGTATGGACTCTAAATAGAAGAATTTTCTTCAGAATGAGATCAATCGAGCTACACGCACTATCTCGTGAAAGAATAGCCTAAAGGTCAAAAAATGAAAATAAAAGCATGTCTGCATCAGCAAAAGGCTTCGTTGACAGCAACAATGCACCGTGTACGACGCTGCCTTGTAAACTTGCTGAAGAGTCAACTGTTAAAGCTACACAGCAGCATCATTATTAAAATGGACGTTGGTGCTTTAATTGTAGCCTGAAGGAACCAATTGAATTATGTACAAAGCACCAAAGTCGCACAGTTTGCGGCGTGTGCGGCTTTGGCTAAGCCGCTTTGTGGCCTGTGGGGCTTCGCTCAAAATCTAGGGTTATGGTTAGGATTCTCTACCAAGTGACAAGTCTTTGAATACCGTTCTTGAACGCATGTGGTTGTTTGTAAGCTTTAATAACAGTTTCAGTTAAGACTGATGAGGTACCAGTTGCATTAATGTGTTAACTCAATTATCATAGACATTTCTTTTCGTTTAATTTTAAAGGACGATGGAACCGATGCAATGGAATTTAGTGCTGTAGGAATAGGATTGTAAAGAAATTGAATATTGTAGGATTGCAATGAAATTGAGTACTGTCGGCTTCAACAGTTTAACAACAACTCATCATTCAATTATTGATATAAGTGCTTTTTTAGTTGTGGCATCAATATTGTTACAAAATTTCTCATTATTGATAATTGTCAAAAAACTTCATGAACTAATTTATTCATCAAAGCTGATTGTGCTCGGATTGTGCCACAAGGATAATGCATTTTTCAGAACAACAAAGCACCACTTCAATTAAATGCTTGACAACCTTAGCGCAACAAAAAGCATGCACCATCTAAAATGTGTGTGCAACAAGGCACCATCTGCAATACATCATCCCGTTTGAAACAATATTTCCATATTTCCAGGGATACACTTTGGATACTATTTTGGAAAACTGCATAATTTCTGAACATGTTGATACCAGTTCTATTTCGCTGTGATTCTTACGTGCGGAGCTATCGAAGAAAGAACAGAAAAAACACAACCAAAAGAATTAAAACACGAATATCTCTGTTCGAGGTTTTTCTCTGATGGTGCGTTGTTGCAGTCAGCCCGTGATATATTCAAATGCCATCGAATGTTTTACATAGAATGATATTAAAGTTGTAAAAAAGTGTAACACCTTTGTCCCAGGCACATGCACAGCAACGTAGTAAGGCTCGCCTCGCCTCACTGCCAACGCATAGTTGGCTATCTTCTGCAGGTGCAGCTTGGATGAGAAAGTGTCTGCAAACAACACAGACACAAGAACATTCTGTTGTCACAGTGACGTCAATAGGCAAACTCGAAAACAAAGAAATACAAAACAAACATTAAAATATAAGTTCAAACTTCCTAACGGCAAAATTCTAAATTTATCTACTTCTAACTTTCTTTTCTTATACGCGTCATATAAATAAGATGAAAAACTGAAAGAGTGCAATAGGCTTTTTTTCAAAAACAATGTCGAGAAACCATTCAAGTTAAAATTACTTATTAATTGTATATTGTTTTACATAACTAAAGCTTTAAGCTTTAAGAAATGTTGGCCAAACTAAAACTTCTTTTAAAATTCAAAGCATATATTAAAAATAATGTGCAGAGTAAGTCAACATACCAAATTTGTTTTCTGCAAAAAATACAATTTCGTTGTTGATGTTGATTGAACAGAGTGCCTCATCTTTAGTCCACTGGGGAAAGCTGAAAACACAAACATTAAAATACAAACTTACTCCACCAATAGCAAAATCAAGAGGAGGCAAAGTTAAATAAAGTTCCTTATAACCAATAGCACATTAGAGAAATTCTGAACAAAAAGTAAGCACATTGTATATGTTGAAAAAGTGATCATATCAAATGCTAAAAAGTATTTATACAAGAAATTAGTTTATGACTCTTAATACCATACATAAGAGAATCTGTAAATATTTCAATAAAATTTAGTTCAATAGTTTACTGTCTACCCATGTATTCGACCTTTAATATTTCAGCAACAAAAGCTATTAAAGTGAAATAAAAGTGCATAAATTATCGATAAATTGACAGAACTACAGCGTTTGGGGTTCATTTTTGGGATCACTGTGTAGTTTGTCAGTTCCATTACCAGTCTTGTTGCTTCTTCTGCACCATCTCATGCCGCAGCGTTCCTGTCGCCACATCCAGCAGCTGCAGGTTGGGACTATTCTTTGTCTGCGGAGTAGCGGCCACTGAAAGAACAAGCAAAATACTCCGTCACTTTCTAGTATTTGAACTATGTGATGTAATCAGCTTTCTTGCACGCAAGTAGGTAATTTTTGGGGGACTCACGGTGTCTGTTACTAAGGCCTTGACGATTGATTGATTTTGTGCATAATTATGCTGTTAATCATTATTGAAGTAGTAAAGTTCAATTCTTAAATTGAATACAACACACATCAATACACAATTTACATTTATTCAATACACTATATTCAATACACAATACAACATTCAATACACATTAAAGTGCCTCACAAAAACCAATAAGCAGGCACCAGTACAGCCTAAGCACTTAAGTACAAGTACGGCATGGCAAGGTTTATGTGGCTCAACGCTGAAACAAGGCATTCCGAACAAAAAAAGTATGAAGCTTACTCTGGCACGGCTCCCAAATGGCGAGCAGTGTGCTGCGAGGAGAGAACTTGAGACAAGTTGTCCGCGGCCGGCTCACCTCCCACAGCGGCTCCAGCGTGCTTCCATTACACACCTTAACGCTGACTCACACACAACATCCAACGTTTACTTAATTATCTCTTAAAGATTTGCACACAGAGTGACAAACCCAATGCTAATCTATTGATTCCCGTCAGAAATATTAAGAGGCTATGCTGCTCTAATTAAAACAGTGCACTAATTAGCAATATATACACATCTCTGAGAATTTAAGTCACAAAATTACGATAATATCAATACTGTATATATACAAAACTGGATCAATTGGCACGATAGTGTGAACAACACTCCAGTTTCTGCTAGCGATCATTAGAAAATAATTTGTACCCAATCTGCTCACAAATTTTCAAAGTACCCGAACAGCATCAATTTGAATAATTCCATAGGCATCACCGTATCAGAGAACTCATTAATCGGAAAGGCATACAGCTCTATGACAAACTTAAGTAAAAATGACAATATGAATAATAAGCTAATAATTACCAAGCACAAACTACCGATCAGTAAACACAATGGCAAATGTTACTAACATAGAAAGCAGCATTGCTCAATGTTGCAGCAAACAGCTTCAATTACCCCTGTCCGTCGGTGTAGGCAAACAAGGCCCCGTCGTTGCTGTAGGCCATCTGACGAATGGGAGGCAACGTCTTGGTGACATTGTACGGAGCTGCACCACTTCGGACCCACGCTCCCTTGTTGCCTCGAACTAGTCACATCAACTATGCCCGTTATCATATCTACCTATTAAATACATGTGTAGGCCTATACTGTGCCATATTCAATTTACTCCATAGGTCTATACGACAGGCGACGCAAAGCGAATCAGAACTCCTAGAAGAGTGCTCATCTAACTTGTGCAATTTGGGTTACCACTGGACAAGCAACATAGGAGGGTTAAATTTGTTTTTCGCAGTGCAGCACAAAGACTAAGTAGTCCGGTTCTGTGCAAGAGAGCCGGCACAGAACCGCTCCCCCCTCTTTAGTCGCCTTTTATGACTCACCCGAGGAGCTCTGGGCTTAGGGTTAGGGTTTATGTGTGATTCTTTACGGTTTGAGGTACCGAAACGGTGGCACCGAGCATTAGAAGGGATCTATTGAAGTGCAACA
The DNA here is from genome assembly GCA_034695025.1 of Chamaedrilus cognettii. NCBI lineage: Eukaryota > Metazoa > Annelida > Clitellata > Enchytraeida > Enchytraeidae > Chamaedrilus > Chamaedrilus cognettii. The sequence goes on along the minus strand of JAQIWG010004536.1, from coordinate 281 downwards.
CGATGACTGAATAACGAAATGATAAACGAAATGATAAACAAATTACCGAGAGTTGTTTAGTATATTTCATAAATAATTTTGTAATCACTATAGTCTAGCCTAACAAGCCGAAGCAAACAAAAACTCACGCGCAAACACAGTCGCTTCCCTCGTGTTGTTGCTGGCCTCCGCCATTTTTAAATGTCTAAAATCACACGGTATTATAATACGTTTGTAAAGTTGGACGAATATTCGTCCGGTTGAAAGTCAAAGTGTCGGTTATTTTTTCAATAAGTGCTAGC
>JAQIWG010004535.1:0-15861 GCA_034695025.1 Chamaedrilus cognettii | reverse complement strand
TCGGGGGGGGGCGGCGGGAGATATGGAGCTCCATCAATGCGGTAATTTCACAGAATTTGAAGTCATTTGGATTTGTAGTATTAGTGTTATTTTAATGGTAGCTCAAATTTTAGTTGCATTCATTGAGCTATTGATAATTCATCTCCATTTATAACATAGACTGATCATGCTTTTCAGTAATTTAGATAGATAGGTCATATTATTTATATAAAGTAAAATAAATTACCGAAGTTATATATATATATTATAATATTGATTGAAGATTAATAACTAAAACTAACTTAATGATTATCAATTTCTGTGACTAGGTTTTCGTACTCCTTCGCTCTCAATGAAATATATATTGTGGGCCGTGCAATTAATGAAGAATTTGAAATGAAGATGTTTGATTGGTGCAGTGGGCGCAACCCTCCCCCCCTGAGGACCGACTATCGAGTCCGTGTTGAGAACTTATCCTCCAAGTGCAGCTGGCAGGTGAGTGGGAGGCTTGGCATTAATGGCTTAACAAATAAACTGACCATATGATTTGTGCAGTTGAATTGAATTTACTCTTACTAGGAAAAAAGAAAGGTGTGACAATAGTTGTCCTTAAACTGAAGCATGAAACCTTTTAGAGAACCTAGAGGTGACTTTGTGAGGATATGAAATTCACGTTCTATGGTGTATGGCTTTGGTGTTCTTCAGTTTGTGTGAAGACGACTAAGAGCTACATTCCATTTCACGGGTCCAGGTTCGAGCTCTAATGCTCAAACAGAGAGTTTGAAAGTCTGTTCCAAATGTAAAGAAATTATAAGTAAAACGTAAGTTGCGGTAATAATTTTGTACTGTGTGAATTATTTTGTTTCTTTTCCGAGCGATGCTCTTTCTCTATGTCCCACTAACTCATCGCTCTTTCTTTGCAAGCTTGCTGCAGTTGTCGGCTGACTGGGCTCAGTGAGTGTGGGTACATTGACGTCGCTCGTTGATCCTTACATAGTCCTCACTGTCGCGCTAACTGTCTGTCGGGCCACCAAGCGTGGGTAACGCCGAAAGGGAGAAAGTCGAGCGGAACGAGAGTAGCATTATGCCGCTGGGCACGTAAATGGATCGCAGCATGAGGCGTGGGCGGCGCTAGGGCGAGAAGGGCATGCGGCCGGTCGGGCGTCGTTAGGGTGTCATGTGTCACAGGGTGGTGGTGACGCACCGAGAGGCCAAGGTAATGCCTGTTCACTAATGCTAATGTCTGGGCATACATCAGTTATTGGTTATCCGTTAATAGGCTTTCGTGAATTCGATTAATGCTATTATGAATGTTACACGTTTTGCAACTTGCTGAAGCTACTGTGGTGCAAGAAATCATGCCAAGGTGCTCATATAGTACAGATCTTTCTTGAACAACCGCGATGTTTTTTTGTAACATATACAGAAATACAATGTTCAAAACATTGTAGGTGTGTGCTATAGTTAATTTGCTATACGAATTAGTTGCTACCGTATGTGTGCGAACTTGTCGCCGATGCAGCTCTGTAGTCAACAGGTGCCTGGATACACTTCTGGTCAGTTGAGTATCCTCATCTTTTATAAATGTCGAGCGGTGTATTAAGTAGCACTATTGGTAATTGGTTTTGGGAAGTGGGGCATTTTTTATTTGTACATGGTGTAATGCAGAACCGTGAGGCTTGTGAAGTGACTGCAGTATTTGTGTGCAGCAATTTTTTGACATTATCGCGAGTTTTGATCAAAGCTGATTCGCCAATAGAGTGTAGCGTGATTAAGCGCGGATGGGGTGCGCTGTGCATAGGACCTCAAGGACTACATGCGTCAGGCTGGTGAGGTGACCTACGCAGACGCGCACAAGATACACCAAAACGAAGGGTGCGTCGCACGCATTTAAACTGTTGTATAAATAATGCGCGCACGCTTCTTGTGTGGTGAGAGCACACATCAGGAGGCTAAATATTTTGTTGTATAAATTTGGTAACAATAAGAAGATTTGTTATTCATTGAGGCGATATGTGTTCGGTTGAAGACGGATACAAATATACTTTTGTTTTGTTCCATGTCAGTATTTATTATTCTCATCAATAGCGTGACGGAAATGTGTTGCTGAGATTAATTATTAGAGAGCCAGGCCTTTTTTCTGCACTGAAAACCAACGCTATATATTAAAATTAGTGTGTGTGTCATCTTCAGATTGTCAGTGTAGTCGTATCACAGTGAACCCCTTCCTCTCGGCTTTCGCATTGCTTTAATTATGTTATTTATTTATTGTTATGCCTTGTTTACTATTATGCTAAGCTTTATTAGGTTGTGTATTGATTGCTGTGTCATGCTTGCAGCGTGGTTGAGTTTGCGACGTCGTCGGACATGAAGGCGGCACTGTCGAAGCTCGACAACACGGACCTGTGTGGGCGCAAGATCAAGCTGAGCAAGGAAAGTGACGGGCGCGGGGGCGGCAGCAGGCACAGGTTGGCACAACACTCTAGGGATCAGCACTACAAGACTACATCTCTGCTTCTGACTTGTAGTACTGGAGTTTACATCATGGATCTTAGATGTTTCGTCGATGGTTGGTAGATAGAAATTAAGTGGTAACATGTATTGTTCTTATGCTGTAAAACTTGAAATTTTTGCAAGCATGTAATTTTGGCGATTTCGCCAAACTTACATATAGCGCAAAATAGAGCTGCAGAAGCTCTGTATAGCTATATGTACAGCTATGTAAGCCCTCTCAGAGGCAGTCCTCAAAAACGCAAAAATGAAGTGCAGCTAAATTTTTTGAGATTCAAAATTGTCAAAATAACATGCAAGAAAAATTTCATGTTTTACAGTATTTAATTTAAGAGCAAATTTCATGCGGGAGTGTTATCAATTGTGGATCGCATGATGGAATGGATATAGTAGCTTTTATAGCATATTTGAAGCTAAGAATATGTTTTTTTTAATTGCTTTGAGGACTTTGAACAATTCTGGAGATCGCTTTGGATGTTGGAGCAGATGTGATCAATGTTATTGTGTTTATTATTCATGATGTCAATTGAGTTGTTGTTTGTGTCACTAGCAGGTCAAGGTCAGGGTCAGACTCGCGCTCAAGGTCGCCCAGTCGCTCCAAGCGTCGGCGCTCTCGCAGTCGTTCCAAAGACCGGCGCTCGCGCAGCCCGCGCAGTCGCAGCGCGGAGAGGACCAAGAACGGGGACAAGCGCTCGCGCAGCAAGGAGCGCAGCAAGGAGGCGACGAAGCAGTCGCGCAGCACGGAAAGAGCGCCGGCGCGCACACAGTCAAAGAGTCGCTCAAGGAGTCGTTCACCGGCTCATAAGTCCAAGAGTGGCAGTCCGGAGCGCGGCGCAGCGGCGCATAAGTCTCGCAGCAGGTCGCATAGCCGCAGTCACTCGGCCGAGCGCATGTAGTGCAAGATTGCAGATCTGTGGTGTGACTAGATGGACTGACGTGGTACATTGATGATGGATTTTATATAGCAGAACCATTTGTGGTTAGTGGATGTTTGGTAGAAAAACAATTGTCAGTTAGCACGTAGTGGAAGGCGATGGGTGTTTGTTCTGCATTGAACGTCGGGCGCTAAAGGCTGAGAGCTTTAGTGTAGCAGTTATGAACTGCTGACTAGAGTTAATGACTGGTCCCTCAGTAAGGACATTTAGGGATAGCACAAAATGCTGGTCAGGTTTATAGTGCGGATTGAACGTCTTGCTGATGCTAGGCCTGTTGTTTGTGCGACTTCTAAGTATCAAATGGTTCTGAACTTTGGATTATGTTGACAATATTCTTCTATTTGGTGGGATGAATAGTGCGAATTAGAAATGTACTGCTACTGTTTACATTAACACAAATGAGAAATGCACTGCTACTCGAAATGCTGGTTTTTTATTTGTTGAACAGTTTATCGTGTTGATTTAATAATTATGAAAATTAAGTAACGGATAGTTTCTGTTCATTAGCCTTTTAGTTCTAAGTTGTTATTCACTTTTTATATGGTCTTGTATCTTTTTGTTTTAAAATAGATACTAGCGTCTTAGATTCAATTTCATAGTCGTTCGTTAGCTCAACTGCTACCTCGACTCCTACCTTGACCTAGTAAGACAACTTAACAGCAGCCCATAACTGCCATTCAAAAAAGATTTTTGCTTAGTCCATTTGAATTAATATACCACATCCTTAAATTAACGTGACGTCATAGATTTCAAGAAAAATGATTTTCTGTTCTCACTGATTTTTTATTATAGTGATATCTTGTGGAAATAAATTTGTGCCTTTAAAATTTTCAAGTAAATTTAGAGTTTTGTTGAACGGCAGTTATGGGCTGCTGTTAAATTGTCTTACTAGGTCAAGGTAGGAGTCGAGGTAGAAGTTAAGGAACGACTATGAAATCGACACTTAGGCTACTGTACATCTACTGATTTATTTGTTGCCTATTTGCATTCAAATAATAAACAAATGTGAATCTGAATAATTTGTACTGCATTAAACGATTATTATTATTGGTGTTTTGTGCTTGTCTATTTTGTAAACAATGTTTCCATTCTAAAAACAATTTTGATTTTTTAAATCTAGAATAAACGTTAAATCTAACAATTTGCAATGTGTCGTTCAATCATCAATCATCCAGCTCACTCATCAGGAAACATTCCACGAAGAAAATCAGTAAAAAATGGATTGCCATTTAATTACAGATAGCCTGGGGCAGTTTCACTAAATGAAATTCAATCACAACAAAAATGAAGTTATTGTAGGCCTGAAGAAAAGACATCGATTGATTTTTTTGAGGTTTTTTGAGTGGTTACACTTGTTTATATTTTTAGAAGCAACATGGCGGCCGCCATGTCTGTGTACGAGAATGTAAACAATAGTATCGAGTCGAGCAGACCTTCGTCGCAGTTCAACCGGACACTTTACAACATCGACCCCCGGTTAGGACAACTTCTCGCCCTGCCCGGAAACGACTGCTGCGTAGACTGTCTCACCCCCGGTGTGTCTCAAGGCTATGACCTCTTTTACGCTTTGGTATGTAGGCCTGTTATACCTGGGTCGGCCTACTACCTGATTATGATTATAAAAATGTTGCACTGGACGAAAGCTTCTATTTATTTATTATAAAGACGTTGCACTGTATCAAGTAATTATTTAACCTAATATTCTCGTCCTTCCTCTTACCCTCCACTTACCCCCTCATCCACCTCTTACGGCCTGTAGCGGTAAGAGAGTCCGTATGGGACTCTTTTCGCCCCCAGATCTCAAGTACCCTGCGATGCCCGCTGACCACCCTAGAGGCCCCTGCGCGGCATACATGTAGTAGGCCTACTGCCTATTATAGTCTTCATTGGCAGGCCTACCTACTGCAGTGTAGGCTGCAGCAGCTAGGCTGCTGCAGCATACTTCGGTTAATCTTTACGTTTTGAGCCAACGGTAACTTTCCCATCTCCGACAGCAGGTGTGTTCCTGTGTTGGAGGTAGAACTTTTACCAATACGAACGTTGAAAATCGGTAGAACTCATCTAGAGACGCGTGAGACCTTAAATTTAACTCCTCGACGCGCGCAACTACACGCGAATACAGGTAGCAAGCTACCTGTTGTCAGTGATGGGAAAGTTACCATTGGGTCAAAACGTAAAGATTAACCCATACTTCTTCTTTTTTAAGTTGGGGCCAATACTATTATATAATAGTAGTTTTGGAATAATTATCATATTATTGATGATTTGAGCATTGTAATTCAGTATAGAGAAAAGTAGGCTATGAACATAAATTACACGTCTGTTGAAGGTCAATTCTCTGTGTATCAGTAAAGAAATTTGGTTAATTGTTCCGGTAACACTCACATTTCTAATTGAAAAGTTGCCAATGGGATTGATATTGCCTTGAACTTTCGCAAATTTGCACTCATTGTATCATTAGCAATATATCATTAGCAATATATCATTAGCAATATATCATTAGCAATATATCATTAGCAATATATCATTAGCAATATATCATTAACAACATGAATTAGCTTATGTATCATATTAGCAGTTAAATAGATTTTCTACGAGTGTGGTTTATATTCCAGTAGATGCAAAGATGTGCCATTCAAATGTCATGAAGTAAAATATCTGACCTCAAATTCAAAATATATAAAAGTCTTGTGGCTAAATAGTAGAATCTAATGCCATCGCAGCGGTAATATAATGTAGTAATGTTGCAGGTCCGACTTTTGTGTCGTGCAAGCTGGGCGTGTTTGTGTGCGAGAGATGTGCGACAATTCACCGCTCTCTAGGACCCTCGCTCAACTACCTCAAGCCACTTGATGACACCTTTACAAGTGATCAGATTCTTGTGAGTCTCGGTGGTGTTGGAATGAATACTTCATTTGAACATCTTAAATGACCTTCATTCGAAGGTCAGTTGAAAGGATCTCTTTTTTCGGAAATGACCTAAATGTAGTACTATTTGTTTTGAATGAGTAATCCAACTGATTAATCCAATTATGTTTAGTAGTTATTGAAGATATCATAATTAAGTAGATTGAAAATTTATGAATAAATTTACCTCTCCAAATGATCAAATATTTGTATTTCCATAAATTTTCGCAAATTTTTAGAAATTTTGCATATTAAAGATCTTCAATCTGGATAACCAGTAACATTTTATGATATGTTTGATATTATTTGTTGCTGCGCAGAAGGTCCGGTTGATGTGCAATAACCGCGCGAAGGAGATATTTGAGCACCAGGTTCCGGCCTGCTACCGGCGACCCAAGCCGGATGATGCAGCGTAAGAAGAAACACGTTATGAAATTAGTCCTTTGATATTTGACCATACTTGTATGTATAATCTCTATAGATAACGATGAGTAGGTTATTACTGTTGAAGCCTTGTTTTATGGCTTAATAATGAGTAAGGCCTAAGTCAGTTCTGCTATATAGTGATGCTTGTTACATTCATTTGCGTCTATTTATGGCATTGATGCCTGTTTGATTCTGTTTGGTAGTAATCACTGTTGAAGTCTTTAACTGTACCCAGTTATATAGAAAGTTTGGAGGTGCTATTTATTTAGTTAAACTTGTTACGCAATTTTGGCGCTAAAATGTTATACATTTTACTCTAATATAGGACTGGCTCAGTTTGTACATTCTACTTACCGGCAGTCAACAATTTGCTCCCATACATGCAGCGTGCTGGTAGAGCAGTGGATTCGTGCAAAGTACGAACGGCGAGAGTTCATGGAGGGTTCTACACCGCCGGCGTATCTGAGCGGTGCGCGGGATGGCTACTTGTACAAGCGCGGCAAGGACGACTCGCGCTTCAAGCGCCGGCACTTTGTGCTCTCCTGCACCGCGCACCAACACACGCTCAAGTACTTCAACAAGGAAGCTGTGAGTACAGAGTACTCAGTACTTAATCATGTATGTTGTGTAAGTACACGAAACACAAGTCCTACAACATGCAAGTGGTGAGTGTCGTACTCGTGTGAGAAATAATTGAATGATTCTTAATCACCTAGTCGGATATTTAGGTTTAAATGCACTTTGCGACTGCGATTTTGCGACTTTGCTCAGCAATGTATTAATTCCAGCCTCCTCCTCGACACGCAACGAGCCTCGACGAGTCTGTCTAGCATGGCACTATTTTGAAGAATTATTGAAAAATAATTTTAAATTATTTTTCTTCACTATAATGCAGCAAAACCAATGAGGTATTAAAGTTCAGTTGCTAAGTCAGTGGCAGTCAGCGTTACTCAAAAGCATCATGGATTTAAATTGTTTATCGTTGCTTCAAATTTGAATGTATAAGAAAATGAAATACAGCAAAATTGAATTATGCTTCTTAATGTTACAGTCTGTGTCAAACTGCTCAACTGAAAGACATATTAAGCGAATTGCGTGCCAATAAATAATGTTGATGTTGGATTTAAATGCTCTTCCCTACCAACATGCTTCGTGTCAGATCTCAATGCTTCGCCCTACCGATCTACTTTGCTATCATCTTTCAATTGTCAGTTGCTTTAAAAATAAATTTATTCTTTTTCTTCTTTTTTTTTCTTTCATTGCATCATGCATTAGCAGAGAAAGTTAGATGCTATTTGCCCAGATGCCCACCCTGTTAAATACCAATTCCATTAGTCCCACAATATTTAATTTCACACGTGTTGTCGTGAAGGCGAAGGAGCCGAAGGCGGTGATGAGGGTCGACGAGCTCAACGTGCTGTTGGCGCCGGAGAAGATCGGTCATCCCAACGGCATCCACATCATGTTCACTCAGAACGACTACACGCGCAGCATCTATGTCTATGCGGAGACTGGTCAGGTGTGTGGCTATACACGCAACAGATCTGTTTGGACTGAGCAAAGATGAATATAGTGTGTGACTATACATGCAACTGTTTGACTACTGGTATATTACCATCATTTATGTCTACGCAGAGACTGGCTGGATTCCTTATTTCACTGCACGGCATTGTGTTCTATGAAAGTTTTCATCTAGTCACGTTTTCATTATTTCTCAGCGTCGTATTTGTATGAAGATGTACACATGGCGAGATCTTTAATTTGACTGCATAGCGTCATGTTTTTAAAGCATTTTATGTGAACCATACCAAAGAGAGCCACTGGTGTTGCTTTGATTTCGTATTTCATGCAGATTCATAATACCAATTGGTAACTGTTTCAAATCTGAGCTCATTTTCTTGTTCACTGTGCCGATGATGATTATAGCTGTAGATACGTGTGTGCTTTAGGATGCTATAGACTGATACACTGCCCTGCGCTGTATGCTGTAGGAAGCGATAGACTGGTACACTGCTCTGCGCTCAGCTAAACTCAACCGACTCGCAATAGCGTTCCCCAGCTACTCTCTCAGCGACGTAAGAACTGCTTGAAATTTGACTAAGATGCAAGATTTATAATTTATGTCATTTATAAAGTGTTCTCTTTTAGTCTCTTGTTTCCTTTCTTTAAAAATTTTTGCACGTACCGTAGATATTATAATCCAGTGGCTCTGTAACTGAACATTGTATACATATTTAAAAGGCTCTACTCATCATTTGCTTTACATGTTAGTCATTAGTAATCTGTCATTGGTGCTGGTTTGCAGTTGTTGTTGAACGATAATCTTTGGTTTTCTGCTTGTGTGTCATAGCGTTGTGACTAAACTTTGTGACTACGGCTGCTGTGGTGTGTTGCTTCTGTTGAACGTCACAGTCCATAATGCAGTCTGTGTTATGTCGCAATCTGTAGCATGCCATGGCTCTGTAGTATGTCGCAGTCCGTAGAATGCCTAGTGCTGGTGGTATGTCCCACAGCTGTGCATCATGCTGAGTGAGGCACCAGTGCAGGAGGGCTGGCTGCTCAAGGCCGGTCCCAGGGTCTATGGTATTCTATGGTGGTGCAGCGCTGTGGTTGTGTGTCTCACAGTTGTGCAGCATGCTAAGTGAGGAGCCAGAGAGGGAGGGGTGGCTGCTCTATTGTGTATGTCGCAGTCTGTAGTATGTAGTAGTGCTGCTGTGGTATGTCACAGTTGTGCAGCATGCTAAGCGAGGAGCCAGAGAAGGAGGGGTGGCTGCTCAAGACGGGTCCCAAGCCCGGCGACGCGTACCGCCAGCGATGGATCACTCTCCTGCGCAGAAAACTACTCTACTATGACGATCCATTGGTTGGCGACACCTCCGTTCTTTTTTGTTGTTTCTTATGTCAAGATTTTATGGCACTGCTCGTTGTACAATTTAATACAATATTAGTTTAAAATTGTTATTTTATACATTTATATTGCCCTATTATGCCCCGTAGTAAACATGTATAAATAGATCGTACATAATTTGTTTTATTGTACATCATATTAATTATTGCTTGGTATTTTATTTCAGAGCGCTGTTATAGTCTTCGATGGACTGTTGTTAAGGTCTGCAGTTGCATGCGCTATTTACTTAATAGTGGATCGCTGTGCCCCACAAACTTAGAGAACTAGTCTTAACTTAGACAAACTTAGAAACTTAGAGCATTGGCTTTTGCAGCGTAACGATGTATTTGGTTTGTTATTTAAGTCATCCCCATCACAGAAATTCAATCTTTATTGTTACGCTTGCTCAGGCTGCGTTCCCTAAAGGAGAGGTTCACCTCGGGTCCTCAGACTCTTACTCTGTCTGTGAGGATTCCTCAGACATGCCTGTTGAGTTTGGCCTGCAGCTGCGCACGCCGCAGCGCATCTTTCACTTTGGCGCACGGTCGAACGACGTGCGCTCTGCGTGGATAGCAGCGCTGAGGCTCGTCATCAGCACACCGTGCACGGCATCCGACCGTGGGTCTTCATGGTTACACACGCATATTTTCTATCCGTATTTTTATTATTTTCTTTTCAAGCATAACGTGCGCACTCACTGCACACTAGTGAACGCTGCGCATATGTTACAATAGTAAAGCATTGTAATCGGCGAGTAATACTTAATTTACATCTTGGAGGAGGAAGGAGAGGATAAATTAATGTAATAATGAATTTCTATGACGACAATTGAAAAAGCGAACAGTAAGGAGAAATTTTCAATTTTGAAGTAGAAGAAGGAATGAATTACGGGATCAATAATATCGTTGTAGTAGCCGGTGCAGCTTATAACCATCGAGAGATTTTGTAATCTACAATGGCTCGTCGTAGTCAACCGTGTGTTGTGTATTGTATGGACACGGGCATATTTTATAGTATGAGCAAAATTTTTTCATGTTTGAGTCCGGCTGTGCCAATATTGTGTGAAGAATATTTTCATTCAAAATTTTTCTTAAACTTAAAGCACAAGACATTTTTTTTTGGACCTTGATCAGCGAGTGTTTCATAAATTTCTTTGATTTACAGTGAAGGTGCTGAGAGTAGCGTTTTGTAATCTACTGTTGTGGTAATGGTTGCATGCTGTGATCGTCCTGTAATGATTGCATGTCTTGCTGCAGGCCAGTCCCCCATGAAGCCCAAGAGAGCACCGAGCATGCGGGACAGTGTCGCCGCTCTCATCAAACGATGAACCACTGCACTCACTGCCTCTCAATCAGCTTCTTATCGACTATGAATCTTTCAGAAATATTTTGTATTAGTGGTAGAGATGCACTGACGTTAAATTTGTTTATTCAGCTGACAAAAACAGATTTGCCAAGATTTTTATCATATTTTGATTGCATATCAATAATTGATGTTATGTTTTGATGCTTTATTTATTTTTAAATGCATTTAGACTATATTTTTGTTTGGCATATTCAATGTCTTGCCTGTGTATTGATCATTAATATATAAATCATTGAGTTGATGTATTTATACATGCTTATGTGCTGAAGATTTTAATAAAATTTTTCAGATTCCTGATGCCTACTGAAGATTTGCCATGGTATCCATGTAGAACATGAACCTTCATTTTCACGCATGTAATTTTTACGAGTTTGATCGATTCGAGAAATTTTCCGAAATGTCATGAATGCAAAAATTTAATGTTTTGCATTAAGTTACCTCTGCGACCGGGACTTTAATGTGCAATGTTGGGAGCTGAGAGCGTGGAATTATATCTCTTTGAACTACAAGTATATTCGAATTTTGTTTTGTCAAGATTTTAAAAACTAATAATAGTATGCTGACGGTTGAACTTTTAAAATTCTAAAACCAACTTGTATAGCTAGCACTGATTCACTACAAAAGATTTGATAAAAACTAATAATTTGTCTAAGCGTATCGGATAGTTTAAATATCAAACAATGTTCGCTAATATTTTAACTCTGTAACCAAACTGCTTTATATAGAACATTAACCAATTTTAGATGACTCGTACTCCGTAAGCTACAAGGCTTCAGAATAAAACTTCTTACAAGCAAAACGATATTGCTATACTCTTTTTTTATGATAAAATTGTAGTAGTAGGTAAGCTACCAATGGGTTTGTACTGCATTTTACCCCCGAATGTTTTGCTTGTACGGGTTGTTGCATTAAATTTTTTGTTATGATTATTCATGATGTTGTCATTTGTAAAGACTAAGCATTTCTTTATCGTTAAGGCGTGGATGCTATAAACTTTTATAAATTATGCTAACTTTTAAAGTGAATTTTTTTAATAAAAATATATTTCGATCAATTTCTTGCGGAGGCCTCTTTGTATCGCCCAAACGTGTGAAAATGTTGTGTTCAATCGATTTGGGGGAAATTTGCTATGGACTCTGCGTGCCTAGGCCTATAGCGTGCAGAGCCTTTAGGCCTCGTAACTGGCCGCTGATACTTAAGACTCTCTATATGGCCCAAGCTAAAAAAAAGTCCGTTTAGGCTACAATAATAATAAATTCGGGTGTCAACGGGTCTAAGCTTTTTGCTGCTCATTACAAGCCTACACGTACCTTAATGAGCCGGTCACAGCGGCATAGTCATTGAATCATAATTTGAAAACCCTATCCACTACGAGCATTATTATTGAACCCGTGGACTAGAGTGTGTACCGTCGGACAGGTAAAACTCCAAGTGTGCGAATGTGGCGGCCGGTATGTGGGGCTGACTCGATCGGCCCCAGATTTTAATTCGGTGGGGAGGGGGGGCGCGTGTGGAATCTGCTGAACGAAGTCCTGTGCACGATTGGGGAAGAGCGGACTAGAGGTCGAATTATTTATAAAAACTTAAAGGTTCGACTAAAACTTAATTTCACAGCATCAATTTCTGTGGAGGATGGGGGAGATTTCTAATCTTCATATTCATCCTGTTCGAATGTTAAATTGACTGTATAAGCCCATTACTTTACATGTTTTTTCAGTGCGATTGTCCATCGCGCCTCTGATTTCTTCCAGGATCCCCGCCGTCAATCTAGGCTTACATCTACTCTAGGCTTAATCTAAGTATCTGCCTGAACGCTTCGATACAACGATAATGAATCTACAGTAATAGCTAGGCCTGTAGGCCTACATGTATGTATACCTGATAGCCGAAGTTAGCCAGTGTCATTACTCAGCTAGTTCAACATTCAATCTGATAAAGTATAGGCTACAATTTACCAGATTCGCCAGCTACTAGGTCTAGACTAGAGTATTGGTCCATCAGCAATGTTGGTTAGGCTAAATTTAAGGAAAAAATTTGTTCAACATGACTGTGATGTGAATTCACTCTATAAGACAATGCATAGGCCTAAATTGTTTTAAAACAATGATTACTAGCATAGACGAAGAAAGATTTGCAGATGACTGCTAAAGCGCAGGCGTAAGCTTGCTTAATAGCTAGACTATTAGATCTAATGTATAATTTCACATGGACCTGACGTGTAGGCATAGCGTAGAATAAATGAGGTTTCAGAGGGCTACACTAACATGTAACCGTAGGCCTATATCAATTTAGCGCAGGCTATACTAGTTAACAAGGCTTCAGATTGCAGTAAATCTTGGACGCAATCCAAAGACCAAGATGGACAGCAGTGACGGCAGGTACACGTGGGTCCCCCCCCGCCCCGCCCCGGGGGCCGTCATCGGCTACATCGGCGGCGTGGGGCCGTTCTATACCCGCTGCCGGGACCCCGAGGACGACGATCTCACCTGGTCTTCCTTTGGACACTCCTTCCAACTGTCATCCACACGGCCACGGCTAGAACTGCTTGACGTCACGAATAGCTTACTGCCTCCCTCGGACCGCAGGCGCGTGCAGTTAGATGAAAAACGGATTTCGTTTCGAGACTTCGTCTCAAGCGGATTCACGTGGCGCGGTTGGGGAATAAACGGGTCGGTCTGGGTGACGGTCGTCATTGGCGCGCTCTTCGTGTCCAACGTGATATTTCTTCTTTCCTTCGTCAGCAACTCGTGGGGCGTGCTGCACGTGCTGGCCCGGCAGCAGAACGGTGACGTCATTGTGAGTGACGTCACCGCGGGAGTTACTGGAGATGAGCTTGAAAGGGATGACATCATGAAGTGGCACTTCGGCTTGTGGCAGTGCTGCCGGTCTGATGGAGTGTGTCTGGGAGCTCGCTGGCCAGGTAATAATGGGCAATAATAGGCTATTGTAAATGAAAAATACAAGTAAAATCTTAGATGACAGCTTATAATAATTATACATGTACATGTATAGTGCAGTGCCAGTGCAGCAAAGCTGAAAATGGGTAATGCAGCTCTGCGCTGCAGTCTTGTACAGCGCGACGCGAGCCTGCGCCGTGCTCTCTCTGTTCGGTCACGCGCTGACGCTCGCCTGGACGCTCGGTCACACAGCCGAGCAGCTGCTCGTTTACGACCCTTGCACCGTGACGTCACTCGCGTGCATCTGCTTCTTCAGCGGTGCGTGACGGAGAGATTTCTATAGATCTCTTTGCTGCAAAATCACTTGGAACGTCATCTCTCTGTAGCTACTTAGTAGTAACTTCTTAATCAAGGAAGTTATCACAAAGTAACTGCAGAGAGAAGACTTGTAGGAAGTAGCAATCATCTTTCGACGTCATTGATTTTCATTAGTAGGACCACCTAATATGCAGGCTTGTTGCGTGGAGATTCACAAAGTCTTGAGGCTAATTGTTTAAAAAGATTTCCGCTACAAAGACATCCGCTATAATGCGCACGACGTGGTCACAGCAATCATTATGAGTCTACGTACAAACTTGAAACTAACTGGTTTGTTCGTATGAAATCCTATTTCAAGCGCAGTGAAATAGGATTTTCACCATAAAAACATCACCACACACGCACAAAAATACTATCTGCTTGAAAGGAAGACCAAAGGCACTATGCATGCATGGTTACCTTAACATACATTTAATGCATATAATGTATGCGTTAACAATTGCCTATGCATTTATAATTTAAATGAAATCTTGATCGATTTAGACTACCTACAAAAATAAATTATCCAAGGCATATAAAAGCGATTAAACGCAAATAGGCAGGACCCAGAGTCTTCGTCGTGATTAATCTTCCTTGAAATTCTGTTACTGGTTATTGCGCATACCTTCTTTTATTAAATAATTCCTTTTGCTGTTCGCCGCCAGGCCTCTGCTCGTTGGGCGCGGTCTCGTGTTTCGGCGCGCTTTGGCCCTCCCAGTTCTCCGACGTGTTTGAGATCCTCTCGGCGCGCCTCGGCTACTCGTTCTACCTCGCGGCGCTCAGCGTCCCGCTCACCCTCGTCGCTGGGGTCGGCACGCTGGCTGCCTTCAGAACCAGCCTCAGGCGCTTCCATAAGTAGTCTGTACGGAGAACGTGAACTGTAGCCTGCTGACGGCCGGCAACTTTCGCTACTAATTACAGTGAATCAGTATTTGAAAATGTAATTGGACATCGTCATATCGTATACACTGTCAGCCATATGTTGCTACTCATTTGGTTTGGCAGAAACAAATTGAACGTCTTCTTTTATTATAATGCTACGATTCAAGCAAAAGATGTCTTTCCATCTCCGTTTGCATGACATATTTTGGATGCGTTGCAAGGACCATAAATACATACATCTTTGCTACAAAACGTTGAAGTGTAGACTTTGGGCCCATGGGCAACAATTTCAATGCGGAACTTCTTCCCAGCGGAAGTGTGCTCAGTCTCCAGACATCGACTGCAGATCATGTAGTTATCATTGCTGCATGCGGCAAGGGTTCTAAGTAATTACAGTTGGCACGATGAACATCGCCTCGAGTCGGTGACGATGCTGGCATAGGCTACTCGTCTATATTCGCTTAGTCTTGTCTCACGGATGGAATAACTACATCATTGACCGCATGGTTGGCATCCTGCCTTCTGGCTTGTCTCGACTCGATTGTCAAATAGACTATACTATCCTTTTTATTGTGTCTTATTTAAGCGTTAGCGTACTTTGGAATTTGGACATTTTAAGACTCACTGCCGGTTGCTACACTTCGATTTGAAGTGCGATTTTATTTTGTAGTCCGAATTAACCAATCAGATTATTTGATACAATTCTTTCATATAT
>JAQIWG010004534.1:0-15861 GCA_034695025.1 Chamaedrilus cognettii | reverse complement strand
AACTGGGGCAGGGTAGTACAAGCCCGGAGTGTGAGAGGGAGGGAGTTCCAAATGGTGGGTGCCGCGAAAGAAAAAGATTAGCTACCGCCGTCGAGTCAGACAAGTTCTTTCTTGCCCTCGATCAGCTTTACCCGAGTTGTGTGTCCCTTCGTTACTTTCTTAAATATCTCAAATGACTTCTTTGTGTTATTGCCAGAAAGATTATGTTCTAAAGTTTCACACTGTTGATTTATTCAAGTGTCTCGTGCCTTACATATTTATTTTCGAACTTCAAAATTTATGGCTCTATATTCTTCACATTGAGTCTTATCTTTTCCACGTTTGTTTGTTAACTCTCTTCGCTCATCGCTTATACGGGTAAGAAGTCCGACTCGCTCGATTGGAGCCGGGCAGCAAATGCGAGTGCCAAGTGGGCCACTTTTGGTAAGCAGAACTGGCGCTGTGAGATGGCAATGCGACGGCACTAGAGATCTAGTGCCCTCCAGCGCCCAAGTTGGAGTTGTAATCCATGGCTGCTTTATCTTCCTCTTTTCACCAACTACCTACTTTGCTACTGCATTAATTGCAGTTGTTAAGCCATTTGTCAGTTCATCTACGTCTTCCAAAAGTAGCAGCGGCGCAAATTGACCTCCGATTCTGGCTTTGAATTATTTGGCGACGGCTATGTCATTGAGTTTCTCTAGATTCAATTCTCTCTGCAAGTTCTTGCTTTTCTGACGTTTGTTCATCTTCACCTTCATTGTCATCATCACTAGATCGTGGTCCCTTCCTACATCAACTCCCGGAAAGGTGTTCCATTTGTGTATATGCCAGACTTAAACCTTTTGGATTCTAGTATGAAGCCAATCTAGTTGCTGTATTTGGAATGCTGTGCATAAGGGTTACTGTACATTTGGGGCATGCCAAGTTGTTCTTCTGGATGGTTTGTGAGGATATAGCGTATTAGCAACAACTGGGTTGTGTAGAAGGGCAAATTTAAGTAGACGTAGTCCACGCTCATTTGTCAAAATCAATAGGTTCATTAAAAACAGAATATTTGAAAATTATGTCACAAAAAAATCAAGTTAGAATTACCAATCGCTGTTCATCGATGGCCGGGTTATAGAAGAACAACAGCTGGCGGGCGAGGCCCGACAGGGAGGTTGCTTCATCTATCCCTCCCTGACTCACGGCAGCGCCCCCTTGACCCGCGATGGTGCTCTCCTGACCCCCGGCGGCGCTCCCTGGAATACCCCCCTGGGCCAGTTGCTTCCAGGTCGTGTCAAACGCGACTCTCTCATTGGACATCTACAGTGTTCAGATATTTTCTCTTATTTCAAACAAGATTTTTCTTAGAGTAGCATAGAATTCTTCCTTCTCATCCATGGTCTCCCAACTTGTCGAGTATACACTGACACCACATTCAAAACAGTCTTTTCCACCTTATCCGCAAAACCATCACTCTTTCACTCACTCTGTTCACTTCTATCACAGAGAATGAATTGTTTTGTTTTATGAACTATTAAACACAATAAGATTGGTGAATCTCATAGAGATTCATCAATGGACTGTAGACAACAATCTCAAACTCAACTCATCCACTATTTCATCCACTCACCCATCAGAATACAACGCAC
This sequence comes from Chamaedrilus cognettii, assembly GCA_034695025.1. Taxonomy (NCBI): domain Eukaryota; kingdom Metazoa; phylum Annelida; class Clitellata; order Enchytraeida; family Enchytraeidae; genus Chamaedrilus; species Chamaedrilus cognettii. The sequence goes on along the minus strand of JAQIWG010004534.1, from coordinate 14,245 downwards.
AACTGAATCTACATACCAACAACATCGTGATTCCAACAGTCAAACACCCCCAAAAAACAGGTCCAACGCTCGACCCGAAATTGAACCTCAGCCAACACATTTACAAACACTAAAGAAATGGCAGCAAAATCATCAATCTACTATAAACACTCACAGCCACAGACTGGGGAAAACAAAAATAAACTATCTGACAATCGTTTATTTTCAAAACCATCAAAGACATTCAAAACCATCAAAGACACCATCAAATTCTACCACTGAATATGTAAGCACAGTTTGGGCCCCTGTCGCAGTAAAGACAACATAAATAAACTGCAGACAGCGCAAAAATGTAGGACTGGGAGTAGCTACAAGTTGAACTTCAGGTACAAACATTCAACACCTTTATGAAGAAACACTCCTACTGCTCATATACCTACTTCCTCCAAAAATGATGAAACGATCACAAAGAAACACAACCCTGCCACGTGCTCCGCAAGCACGTGGGCCTCGAAACAGAATGCTGGCTGGCAGTGAGAAATTAGCTACAGCAGGAGTCGATGGAGTGATTGGGGAGAAGGGAAAACATGGGAAAGGCGGGGTTCAGGGTGGGGGAGAAGTAGATTTGAGGTAGGCACGATAAATGTTGGTACGATGGCAAACAGGAGTGCGGAAGTGGCAATGATGATAAAGGACAAGAAGCTGGACGTGTGTTGCTTACAGGAAACAAGATTTAAGGCAGAAACAGCAAGGTCGTATGGAGGGTACAAGTTTTTTTGGCAAGGACATAAGGATGATGTGCATGGCGTGGGGATTATGATTGCAGAGAAATGGGTTGACAGTGTAATAGAAGTGAAGAGAGTGAAAGAAAGGATGATGGTTCTGCGGATGAGGGTGGGAAAGATGGTTCTGAATGTGGTATCAGGATATGCCCCACAAGTTAGGAGATCAATGGATGAAAAGAGGAATTTTATGCACCTGTAGGAAAAATCTTCTTTGAAATGAAAGAAAACGAGATAGTGGCAGTATGTAGTGACTTGAACGGATATAATGGTAAAAACGCTGACGGTTTTGAGGGAGTTTGTGAAGGAAAGGGTTTTGGTAGTTGAAACATAGAAGGCAAGATGCTATTGGAGTTTGCCTATGTGCAGAAAATGGCAGTGTTGAATACGTGGTTTGACAAAGAAGACTCTAAGAGAGTGTACTATGAGTCAGGTGGATGTCACACGGTAGTAGATTACGTGATGGTGAAACAAAGGGATCGACCGATGATAAAAGATGTGAAGGTCATTAGGAATGTGCCATGCATACCACAGCACAAGCTGATGGTATGTACATTTGAATACAGCCTCCAACCATTCTATCTCTCAAATCGGCACTATACTTCCTCTCTTTCAATAACACCCCGCTCATCCATCTCACCATTTTCATCTCTGTCCACTCGAATCGGGCCTCTTGATCAGCATTCATTGCCCATGTCTCAATACCATATATCACAGCGCTTCTGACACACGCTTCATATACCCTTCCTTTCAGTTACAGCGATATATACCTTCCAGTTAGAATTGGTGAGAGCTCTTGAAACTTTCCCCACGCGCTTCTCGTCCTCATCACCGAGGCAGATTCTACACCTCCATTGGCGTTAATCGTATCACCTAGATAGCTAAATTTCTCTGTTCTGTCAAATGTGCTCTCCCCCACTTTCACTTCTTTGACACCCATCTGGGCGACTTGACCTGACAGACACATTCTGCACACAAACGCTGTCTTCAAATTGGCAAATCCACCTTTTATGCAACTACATCTCTGATGCGTCCAACTAAGGCATTTTGTGCATGTAAATCCTTAAATTTGCGCCAACCCCCTTTCCACAGACTCCACATGGCCAATTTCCACATTTCTCCATCGTTCCGTCTCCGCATCCACTTATCATAACTTTTGTCTTTTCAACGTTCACTTTCATTCCTTTTTGCCTCCATACATTCTTGCCACTACAAATCTTGTCCTTCAATTCTTCTTCGCTCTTTGTAATCAACACTAAATCCTCCGCATACAGTAGCTCCCATGGTAACCCAGATCTTGTCTCACGGGTAATCACTTCCACCACAGCTACAAATAACAGAGGCTCAACGCTGATCACTGATGTAGTCCTTCCTTCACCTCAAAATCTATCACATCATGTGTTTTCACGGATGTCTTTGCATCAGAATGCATTGCCATCACTGCCCTGACTAGCCATTCCTCAACCCCCAACATTCTCAGCGTCCATCTTACAACCTCTGTTGGTACTCTATCGAAAGCCTTCTTCAGATCCACAAACGCATACTATAACTTTACTGAATATGCTTTTCTTCCATCTGCCTCACTAAGAAAATCCCATCAACTGTTCCCTTTTCAGGGATAAATCCAAACTGTATATTATCAATAGTGATTTGCTTTCTTAATCTTTCTCAAGCACTCGTTCTAGTATCTTCATACCATGTTCCAGCAGTTTGATGGCTCTATAACTACCACACTGCATTGCATCACACTTTCCCTTACAGATTGGAACTAGAAAGCTGAATTTCCAGTCCTCTGGGACCTAACCATTTCACATGACTTTCTGTCATCCATTTTACACCCTGTTCTCCCGCTGCCTTAATCATTTCTATCACCACTTCTGAAGGCCCACCAGCCTTGCCTGATTTAGATGCCTTAATCGCTTCCGCAATCTCACTTTCCTTAATTCTATCTGATGCCTCAACCATATCTGCAGCAACATCATGATCCCATTCATTTTTCACATTCAACAGCGTTTCCGCAGCGATGCGCTGTGGTGCAGTGGTTAAGGCGTCGGACTCTGAGTCCAGAGGACGTGGGTTCGAGTCCGGCGCCGGCAACTATGAAACCATGGCGTTACAGGCCCTTCAGCAAGCTTACACACAAGTGTCGCTAGCTGATAATCATCGTCCAGAGCAATTTATTATTCTGTTTGGCGACAGGAAGGGCATCCGGCCGTAAAAACCCAGCTCCAATACATGCAAGCTGGTGGAATTGTGAACAGAACTGCACGCGGATGTTGAGTTGGCTAGCTCATATGTCACTGAGCCTATTATCATCCTCGGTGGTCATTTTAATATTCATTTTGATTCGCAATGCAAATCCTAAGTATTGTCATAAAACTCAAAAATCTTTGGTTGCTTACCCTATGTAACAAATTAGTGCAGATCAATTTCAACTATTCCTATTATCATGAATCCTTGAAGCATCGTAATCTCATTGATTATTTTTGTTTTCAAATTCTTGCTGGCTGTCTTGTTATCGAGTTCTTGACTTGGCTTTTAATCTGTCTGACCACCTCCAAATTGAAATTAAAATTCATTGCCACACAAATGTATCTGTCCTTTCGAAAAGTTTTCCGCCTCCGGCGAGAAACAATTATATTTCACATAATTAGTCACATTAAAACAAGCCGAAATTTTATGAAAATACGAGAGGCAACTTTACAGTGTTACACGACAAACTGGACAAGTTGTCAAAAAACAGCACGGATTCTATAGACACTGTGACAAACAAAGCTGCAATGTATGAAATTTACTCAGAAATGGTTGCAGCGTTGTTATTATCGGCTAATAAAACCGTTCCAATAACACACAAGAACGATCGTAAAGGCTGGTGGGATGATTTTTTAGATATTTAAAAATCGAGTTCTATTGAGACTCACCGCTTCTGGGCGGATGCAGGACGGCCGCGCGATGGTATATTCATAGAAAAACAAAAGGCTAAGGCTAAGTACAAAAAACGCACACTAAAAATAAAGACTCTTCAGAGACCTCTAAATCACTTCAAAATCTATTGCTTGAAAGCGATCAAATCTCTTTCTGGAAACTTTGGTATAAAAAGTTCAGTACTAAATTAAGATCTGCATACTGCATAATGGCTTATCTGATAATACCTGCATTGCCAATAAATTCACTATTGTGTTTTGTAAAACTTGTAGGCCAAAAGAGTCACAAACAGCCAATGCTGTCAGCGAAGAGGTAATTTTCTTGGAAAGACTTTCCAAGTACAACAGGGCATCTTATGCACCGAGGACATGGTAAATGTTGTATCCATCGAAAGTTCAATAAGGGAACTTGATAATGGGAAGGCCACTGGCTATGATTTACTAACCTCTGAGTATTTAAAGTTTAGTCATCCTATTGCTATATGATCTATTAATAAACTGTTCTTACAAATATTGCGGTTTAATTATGTCCCAAACACGTTGGTATTGGCGTAACAGTTCTCTTGCTAAAATCTGACAGCACAACAGATGCAATTTTCATAGTGCGGCAGTTGCAAGAGAAATACTACGCAAAGAAAAAGGAATTGTAAACAGCATATGTGCATCTAGAAAAGGCTTTTGACAGTCCCACGTGAAGTGATATGGTGGGCATTAAGGGAACCGGGTGTGGAAGCGTATAGTGTATTAATCATGAAGGCTCTGCATGCAGGAGCACAGACGGCAGTTAAAGACAAAGGGGGTGAGAGCAAACTCTTTGAGATAAAGGTTGGAGTACACCAGGGCTCAGTGCTTAGCCCTCTGCTATATACAATTGTTCTGGATGCAATATCAATATCAAAAAAATTCCGGAAAAGTCTACCATATGAGCTACGATATGCCAATGATTTAGCGACAGCTGAGAAGTTGAAACAGCTGCTGATGGAGGGTGTAAAGATATAAAAAAGGAAGTTTGGAAGCGAAGGTACTTTGGGTAAGACAAAGTGGGAGAAGTATGTGGTGCTTGAGGAGGGGTGTACATGGAGCGTGTGAGTAGTTTCTGTATATGGGAGATATGATCGGTTGGGGAGGGGGAGCAGAGGAGGCAGGAAGGGCCAGGGTGAGAAGCGCCTGGGCAAACATAAACAAACTGGGACCTATCTTGACAGCAAGGGGTGTCTAATTGATACTGAAACGGAAATTCTACAAAATGTGTGTGCAAAGTACTTTAGTATATGAAAGTGAGACATGGCCAGCGAAGGTGGAGGATCTTCAGAGATTAGAGAGGACAGAGAAAATGATGGTGAGATGGATGTGTCATTGAAGGACAAGTGTCAAAGCAAAGATTTGAGAAAACGGTTAGGTGTCCTATACATAACGGACATGGCTAAGGAGAGAGTGAGGTGGTTTAAACATGTGAAACAAATGAATGAAAAAGACTGGGTATCCACATGTCGATATATGAAGGTGGAAGGGATCGTTGGAAGAGGGAGGGGGAAGAAAACATGGAAGAAGACGGTAGAGAACGATATGAAGGAGCGAGGCATGAAGAGAGAGATGGAAAAGAAGAGTCATGGGGGAGTCTCATCATGGAAAAAGTCCAACCTGTGTTGACACGGAAAAGTGGACGTAAAACGTAAATGATGATGAGTATAAATTCCACAGCTTCTTCAAGATCATATAGAGGCATTATGATTATGCCCGTAATATAAAAATTGTTTGAAACAATATTGTTTACCATTTTAAGCCCCTATATGAGTACTTGTCATTCGCAGTGTGGATTTAAGAAGGGACTTAGCTGTTCGCATGATTTATACTCCATAAAAAAGACTGTTCAATATTTCAATACGTTAAACTCCACAGTTATTATTTGTGCATTGGACATTAATAAGACCTTTGAAAACATAAATCATATCAAACTGTTTACGAAAATGATGGACAGAAATGTACCGCGATGCTGTATCTTACTGCTTATTTGTTGGTACAAAAGTCCACCATTTGTGTACGCTGGGGTAACTGTTTTTCCTATTTTGTCAATCTATTAACTGGTGTGCGACAGGGCTCAATCCTGTCTGCTAAATTATTTGCCCTGTTCGTGGATGATTTACTAGTACGACTGAAAAGTAGTGGCTTAGGTTGTCACATAAAAGGAGTATGCTTTAATGCCATGATGTATGCCGACAATCTTGTATCACTATCTATTTTTCTTACTCATTTACAAGGATCAATTAACATCTGCGGTGAAATTTTTGGTTCTTGTGACCGTGAACTCAATCTAACCAAATCTGTCTAAGAATTGGTTTGAGTCATAATGTAAATAACTGTTGTGCTTCTCAAAAATCGTCCTCTAATTTAGAAGTCAGAAATAAGGCATTTAGGGCATATGATTGTATCAGGAAAAATGTTCAAATGTATCCAACAATTTTAAAAGCAAAAATTTTTTGCAGCTGCAAATGTAATACTGGGCAAAATTGATGTTGTCCAGTCTCTTGTGGATATATTCTGCATGCCAGCAATGTTGTATGGCCTTGAATCGCTAAATTTGTCAAAGCGTGAAAAAGGTACTATCATTGTATCAGCACTATCAAAAGCACTATCACGACATTGTATATACCACTATTTTTTTCAAAATTGTTAACATTAAGGAAACCAAAACTATAAAACAGTGTCAACTTTATTCAGGCTGTTTGCCAACTAGTCGGAGACTGGTTTTGGGAACATTGAATTTTTTGAACGAAGTAGACTCTCAGAAAAATTTGCTACGGTGGCTTCTCCATAACTGGTTTGGAAAAGAAAATATACTCGGAATAACTAGTAAATACTCAATAGTACACAATGATAATATTTGGAAAATTAAACGCAAAATGTTTAAGTATTTAGAAAATGAAATTGCGGTTATGACTTGAACGTAAATGCCCTAGGGTGCATAAAATTGTTGCTTAATATATTTTTTCTAATTTATTTTATCTATTTTCTATATAAAACTTTTTCACTTGTCTGTCCGCATTTCGTTATGTATTGTGCATGCATCATTCATACATGTGTCTATAATTTATTTGATGAATTAAACACTTGAAAATCGATATTCACAGCAACATGTTCGCCTATCATCATCATCATCACCATCATTTATGTTTTACTTCTACTTTTCTGTGCTTCGATTCGACACTTGTCCTTCAATGACACTCCACACATCCATCTCACCATCATTCTCTCTGACCTCTCTAATCTCCTAAGATCCTCCACCTTCGCTGGCCATGTTTCACTTGCATATACTAATGTACTTTGCACACACATTTTGTAGAATTTCCCTTTCAGTTTCAACGAGAAACCCCGTGCTGTCAGGATAGGTCCCAGTTTATTAAAGTTTGCCCAGGCACTCCTCACCTTATCCCTTGCTGGCTCCTCTGCTCCCTCTCCGCAACCAATCATATCTCCCAGGTAACAGAAACTACTCACACGCTCCATGCTACACCCCTCCTCAAGCACCGCATACTTCTCCTCAGTCTTAACACCATTGTCTACACTCTTGATACGTACCAAGCACTGGTAAGTGGATCTTCCTTCGATCTATCTTTGATTTTGCTACGCTTTCTGTGAATCCACTTCCTGCACATGCAACATTTGATTGAATTTAAACCCACTCCTTATTTGCATACTCCACATGGATATTTTCCTGAGCTCACGATTTGTCCAGAATTTTCTTTACACCTCATCACCTTAGTTTCCTTAAGTTTACCCGAAGTCCCTTCGCTTCCAAACTTTCTTTCCATATCTTTACTCCCTCCATCAGCAGCTCTTCTGACTCCTCAGCCAAATAATCGGCTTCATAGTAGCTCATATGGCAGGCCTTTCCAGAATTTCTTGGATATGGCTTCCAGAACAATTATAAATAGGAGTGGGCTAAGCACGAAGCCCTGGTGCACTCCAACCTTCGCCTCAAAGAGTTTGCTCTCACCCCCTTTGACTTGAACTGACTTCTGTGTGCCTGCATATGGCCTCTCTGACCAATATAATATACGCTTCCACACCGATTTCCTCTAATGCAGACCATATCATTTCACATGGGACTGTCAAAAGCCTTTTCTAGATCCACATATGCCATCCACAATTTCTTTTTCTTTGCAAAGAATTTCTGTCTAAATTCAATGTCAATATATATATAGTATGTCAATCTATATTCCAACCAACTGTTGCACTATAAAAATAGCAAAAATTATCAAAAGATGCAAAATAATTGTAGCCAAGTATTGAGCTCTTTTGTACAATACTTTTCAGAGGTTGTGATCATTACAAACAGAGCCAGAAATTTCACATAAGAAGTCAACGGTCACATTAATTGATAATTTAGGTTCTTCTCCTTTACCACAGGCATAGCTTGCTAGTCAACAGCAAATTCAAAACGCATAATCAGACAATCTATATTCCATCCAACAACTCCTACACGCAACAAATACTGCACACCGGGCACCAGTGACAGAAGCAGAAAGTGATGAAAGCCTATGAACCAGTCACACCAACGCAGACCAACAATATCTAAACAGTAGTACACCCAAGCAAGATACTAAACAATCAGGCACCTACGGTACATAACAGTAAAGAAACCCTTCCCAGAAATATCAGACAAATACAGACTAGCACAATTTCGCACAGGCAAATCACTACTCCTACTAACTTACCAGCAGAAAATAGATCCTCACGCACACCGATCGCCAGTATGTTCCTTATCGGTGCAAAAAGCAAAATCACAACACCGAGCATCGTTTCAATTGCACACATATCCCCACACATCTCGTTCATCTGGAATTGTGGACGAACCCCATCGGTGCAGCAGCTCTGCTGGTCAGGTGGGAACAGCGGCTGGCTGGTCACTGAGGCAGGCTGGAGTCTGGGAGGATCCGGGCCCGGTGTCACGGGCTCGGTAAGGGGCTGACGATGACGACAACTTCTGTCACACTGGCCATCCACTTCTCTGCAATCATAACCCCCACGCCATGCACACCGGACCTGCATCCTTGCCAGAAAAACTTGTACCTCCAATCTTTCTCCCGCTCTCTCCCTCAAAGCTTGTTTCCTGCCAACAACACACTTTCGGCCTCGTATCCTTCAGCATTACTGCCACTTCTGCACTCCATTTCGACATCGAATCAACGTTCACTGTGCCAATCTTCAAATTCACTCTTTTTTCACTCAATACCCTATTACTCTTCCGTTCCCCCCTATCCTCAACCACCCCATCGAACTCCTCTGCGGTAGCCTTCATTTCACCACCAGTTAGCATCGCACCGGTCGGCGCGTCCCTGTATCAAGCACATGACAGAGTTGTTTCTTCTTTCAGTTTTTGTGTCATCATGGTTTTTCAAGCAAGTTTTATGGCCAGATAATCTTCCTGTCGCCAAAATACCAAATGGTGGCAGCAGGGGCAGGGCTGCTGGCCACAGTTTAATGACATATGCGGGTCATAATTTAAACCCCCCCCCACAAAAAAAGTTCTACAACTTTACTTACAAATCTGCGTCGCACAGTAGCCGAGCGGTACCAGGCTTGGATGCGCACTGCACAGCTCAGCTGCTGCTTCAGTATCTGTCAACAATAAACAGTTAGTAGTAGTACTAACTAACAAAAACTAAACAGTAGTGATCCTGCAATGATAAAAAATATTAGTTATAGTGACGTAAACTGAATGTTTGAGAACAGGAATTTAGTGTAAGAATTCAGTTTCATACCTAAAACTTTCGAGGGTGAGGCTAAATTATGTCCCACAAAATATTCAGTCACACTTTCAAAGTATTTTTTTCGTAAGTTGTCAGGTAATGACAATGAACTTTGATTTTCAATGTTCACTTCAAATTGTATTGACTGGGCTAGCAGCTATATATTGAATTTAGTAGGCTAATGATTTTCACTGTCATACTGTTGTGCTAAAGTTCAATTTCCTGACAGCTGTGCGGTATGCTTGCATGTTCTTATTAGGGTTATCTGTATCTGGGTTAGGCTGTATCTTGAACGTAGAGAACCTGCTGATGTAACGTGGTAACTGAGAAGTAGACCTCGAGTAACTTGTTTTAGTTGGAACTGCTACTGTGACTTCGGTGTAATGTCAGGTAATAGCAGTGAATTTGAACTTTACAATGATGACACTCTCAATATAAATTGTATTGACTTGTATGCAGTAGGTCAGCAGTAATGCATTGTAATTTAATAGCCAAAGTTCAATTCCTTGTCAGCGCTGTGATATACTTGCCTGTTCTCATTAGGGTCCCTAACTTTTACACTGAGCGGTCGTTGCTCTTGAAACTTGTGTCGTATTATAATAGCACGTGTTTTTGAAGTTTGTAAAACTTACTTTAGTATATGTGACCGAGTTTGTAAAGTTATAGTAAAGTCACATCTAGTTCTAATTAAGGCTTCTTTAAGGTTTTTGATTTATCGAGCAGTGAGAGAAGTGACGTAAATATTAAAACGTAAGATCCCTGTTGCAACTTTAGATTTTGATTATTCATTTCTGTATAAACTTGTAAATAACTAATTCAAAACTTTAGAGTTGTCTTCAACATGCAATTTGGGCTACTTTTAGGATCTGGGTTGAAACATAAAATTACACAACCAGAAGATATAACAAAAAGATATAAACATATATAAAACTAAAAGTGGCATCCTAATTATATACTGATGCCGTGTTCCTTTCTTGTAAAAAATTTGATCATTTGAAAATAGGCTTGGGCACCCTCAAATTTTTGATTTGGAACTGCTAAATATCTGACAGATGGCGTGGTTATGCTATTGGAAGTTTTAGTCAGATACTGAAGTGTATTCAAGTCAGTTTCAATGGCTGATTGTCAATATTGCACTTAAACAAGTGGTCAGTGCGTTCCTACTTGAAGACAGCTCTAATTGTTGGGTTGGCCTACCATAATTAACTGTCTGCAGCAGTTATTTATGCTCTGGAGCCTATTCATAATACTGGTCAGCAGTTTTGCAAGGTGGAGTCGGCACGTGGAGTCAAGCCAGCGTGGCGCGGGCAGCGTGGAGCAGTTCAGCAGCGCAGCGTAAGAGTTAAACCGCAGCGTGCGAGGAGGTCAAGGAGCGAGACAGCAGGAGTGACAGTCAGGAGACGTGTCGAGATGCATGTTAATTAAGGTTGGTGTGTGTGAGAGGGACTGAATTTTTGCTTCAGTTGAACCTAGACAGCTATAGTTAATTTTTATAAATGGATTAAGTTTGTTTTTTAAGACACAACCTTGTGTGCAGCATTAGAATTAGAGTTCCAGGGGTGACAGTGCTGGAATATATATTATTCAGTAGCTAGTCTGTATGTTTAGAGAAGTGATTTAGCATTATAATAATATTGGCTAAATTTGTTGACAGTTTAAGTCAAAATGGCTTTGAAAGAGGAGTTGTTGGTAACTCAGGAGGAGCATGAAGAGGCAAGAAGCCAATTCACAAGGTCTAACAAGCAACAGAGGAGTGTTTTTGGTGAATCAAGAAGGGGATGAGGCGTGGGTATGGGGACTAACTGATGATGATGTCATACACCATGTTTTAGTCCTGAAGAAAATTGAAAGGAGAAAGTGCCCTTCAAACATGCTATCCCGTTGGAGAAACCGAGTGAGATCAGAATGATGATGCAATTTATGCAAATGCAGTTGCAACAGTCTAGAATGGAGTTGAAAGCTAGAGAGGCGAAAGAGGAAAAAGAGTTGAAAGCTAGAGAGGCGAAGGAATCATTGGCTTTAGAGCAGATGAGTGCTGAAGCCAAAGCTAGGGAGGGGAAAGCGGAAAAAGAGTTGAAAGCTAGAGAGGCAAAGGAATCATTGGCTTTAGAGCAGATGAGAGCTGAAACTGAAGCTAGAGAGACACGAGATGCATTGGCTTTAGAGCACAAGAGAGCAAGAGATGAGCAGGCTAGAGCAGACGCGCAGGCATTTTTAATACAGTTGCAAACGAGTAATGTACTGGTGATTAAACAAATGAAGGCTGAGAGTAAGTTAGCTTTAGAACTAGCGAAGAATGAATCTGAGGCTAGGGAAAAGAAGATGGAGGAGGATAAAGAAACTGAGAAGAGGGCTCAGTTGGAGTTATTGAAAAGATAGATGCACAGACACGTGTTGAATGTGAGAGGACAGGGCTCATGCAGAAGCAAAAAGATGAGAGTACAAGGATAGGAACATTCAGAGATACGTTGAGAAGCGTTTTGTATAAAATGCCTGAGGAATGTTTTGATAGACCTGTTTATCTGGATGTGGTTGAAAAAAAACATGACATGTTTAATGTTCCTGAGGGCATAAGGGTTCAATTGTTGCAGCCTTTCCTTAGTGAAAAAGCAAAACGTCTTGTAAGTTTGCTTGAGGCTGATGAGCTCGACACATTTTTAAAATTCAAGCTTAAGATTTTGCAAGAATTTAAATTGACACCCTCAAAATATCGTGAACAATTTATGACATCAGAGAAAAACTCTGGTGAAACGTGGACACATTGTACTACAAGGTAACGTCCATGCTGGGATTTGATTTGAAGAGTTGCAGTATTGATTCTTTCGATAAATAGAAGGAACTTTTGATAGCAGAACAATTGAAAGATATGCTACCAAAGGCTGCCAAGAATTTTAGGGCCAGGGTAGTGGACAAGCACCTCGGTGACATTTCATGTCTAGGGACCCCTGGCTAATTGGAAGTGAGAAACTCCCCCAACACCATTTTGCAAAACGGGTCTATATGCAAGGTACAGGATCATCTCATTGGCAGGCTATTTTGAATGACGGTATTTCAATTTTAACTACGGTCACTCGGTCAGGTATATTTTTTACAGACAGTGGTGTAATTTACGCATATTTAGGTTTTAATTGCTTGCTTTTACTACGAGAAATGCATATTTACAAGATATTTGCCAAGAAAGTTCTTACAGTTAAATTAATCGAACGCAGCATAAGACACAGGCCCCCTCATAGTTCAAGGCATTCTTCATCATCATCATCATCATATTTTACGTTTCACGTCCACTTGTCCGCGCTAGCACAAGTTGAACGTATCCCAAGATGAGACTGTCCCACAACTCTCAATTCTTTGCCATCTCTCTATTCATGCCTCGCTCAGGACTTCATATGCCATCGCTCTCTACCGCCTCTTTCCATGTTTTCTTCCCCCTCTCCATTCCAACGATCCCTTCAACCTTAATATATCTACATGCGGATATCCAATCTTCCTCATTCATGCGTTCTACGCGTCCAAACCATCTCAATCTCCTGTTTTCTCAAACCTTCGCTTCAACACTTGTCCTTTAATGACACTCCACACATCCTTCTCACCATCATTCTCTCTGTCCTCTCTAATCTCTGAAGATCCTCCACCTTCGCTGGCCATGTGTCACTTCCATATACCAATGTATTTTGCACACACATTTTGTAGAATTTCCCTTTCAGTTTTAACGAGACACCCTTTGCTGTCAAGATTGGTCCCAGTTTATTAAAGTTGCCCAGGCGCTTCTCTCAGGTAATAAAAATTACTCACACACTCCATGCTACACCCCTCATCAAGCACTACATGCTTCTCCTTCTCTGTCTCAACACTGTTGTCTACACTCTTGATACATACCGGGCACTGAAAAAGCGGATCTTCCTTCAATCTACTTTTGATTTGGCTACACTTTCTGTGAATCCACTTCCTGCACCTGCAACGTTTGATTGAATTTAAACCCACTCCTTCTTTGCATACTCAACCTGGATATTTTCTGAGCTCACGATTTGTCCAGAATTTTGTTGACACCTCATCACCTTAGTTTTCTTAGTTTATTCGAAGTCCCTTCACTTCCAAACTATCTTTCCACATCTTTACTCTCTCCATCAGCAGCTCTTCCGACTCCTCAGCTGTCGCTAAATCATTGGCATATAATAGCTCATATGGCAGGCCTTTCTTTCCAAAATTTCTTGAATATTGCTTCCAGAACACTTATAAACAACAGTTGGCTATGCACGAAGCCCTCGTGTACTCCAACATTCACCTCAGTTTGCTTTCGCCTCCTTTTAACTTTAACTGACGTCTGTGTTCCTGCAGACATAGCCTTCATGACTAATATAATATACTCTTCCACACCGAGTACCGTTACTGCACATCCATCGTATCACTTCACGTCGGACTCGGTCAAAATTTTATTCTACACGGTATCCCGATGAAAATGACCATACTTTAAACTTGTCATAACTCGGTCTAAAGTTATCAGATTGGTCTGAAACTTCATACACAATAACTGTAGCAATATCTACACCAACTAGGATATTTGTAGACAAATGCAAGTAGTTTTGACAAAATTATGACTGTTTTAAAAAAATGCAGAAAAAAAAATTTCATACAGCTTACTCACTTGCAATCGTTGACGTCAGCGATGTCACTGTTTTTAATTAAATTTTAAACGAAAACATAAATATTAAAACATGGTTTTTACCTCTCTCTCACTTCAGTGCTCTGCCACATGGCAGGTCTTTGGTGTCCAAACCTTCCACCATATCCGATCTTCAGCCCTTCTCTTCAT
>JAQIWG010004533.1:0-15861 GCA_034695025.1 Chamaedrilus cognettii | reverse complement strand
GGACTGACTTGCCGCTGTACGCTGTGCTGGTGGTCATTGGTTGCCTTATGACGTCATTGGTCCTCGTGGGGGCGCTCTCGTACTACGTGGCAGTCAAGCATTAGGCCACGTCCTTGTCATTATCTCGCTCGTCCATGTAAATACGTATGCGTGAGGCTGCTTGGCGTGTGATTTTATATTACGATTTGTATTGTTGAGGTTTTGCCATGTTGTTTCGTAACAAAAGTTGAGAAGTTGTTTCTCAGCGTACAGGGTCTAGGTCTCTATTAAAGTGAGTCCACTTTCAGCTTGCTGCGGATAAAGTAAGCTTAGCCTTGGAACACTGGTCGCACTGAGCGACGAAAATTTGTTTTTACCTCGAAACAAAGAAGACATTAGGAGGAAGATTATAATTATAATTATAGCCTATGGCTGTTCCACTACATTGACATTTGGCGGTTAGGCCCAATACAAAGTGTTAAAAAACGAAAAGCCTACAACAATGTCGCTCTCTCTTTCTACTGTATTTGATCAACTCTCTCAATTAAATAAAATTAAAATTTATATCTTCTTTTGTTCGCCATTAGTCTTTAGGCTATTTGTTTTATTCGCGGTATTTGTTATAGAGGCTATTTCTTCGGAAACTGTTCGATCACTTTGGCTTTTACAAGATTGCACTGAGGAAGTAAACACGCGCGAGACAATCTCGTGTGTCACTGCGGTCCGCCCTAGACCCCCCACCCTCCGCCCACAGCCCTCCCCCCCTACAGTCCGACACCCTGAGCAGCAGTCTCTGGCGTCAATAAACGCTCCGGCAGCAGACACGGACGGTAAAACGCGTCGACGCAATGCAATTACTGCAGAGCGGTATGGAGACGGAGGGTCGTCAGTCGGACAGTAATTAAGTCGAATCGTAATCGCTCACTGTCAGTCCTCAGACTAAGTCCTCCTCACTGTCAGTCCTCAGACTAAGTCCTCCTCACTGTCAGTCCTCAGACTAAGTCCTCCTCACAGTCAGTCCTCAGACTAAATCCTCCTCACTGTCAGTCCTCAGACTAAATCCTCCTCACTGTCAGTCCTCAGACTAAGTCGTCCTTGTAGGAATAGTTGTCTACTCCTTGTAGGTCTTCTCTCTCGCACAAAAAATGTTAATAAGGGCATTCTGTTTTTAGAAGGGATCAAGTTTGTCGTTGTCAGACGAACCAAGTGTAGGTTTTGTAATTGTAGGAGCAAGGATATAGTGTCACTTATAATCAGCGGTTAAAGTGTCTTGGGTGACCAATGGGAGCGCTAGTCTCAATTTTTGGGACCAGTGGGAGCGCCGCGCCCGGGCGCCCCCCCCCCCCCCCCCCCACTTTAACCTTATAATGTGTGCTCGTATGGTAGTAGAGTTAATGAATGCGCGACAAATTCCGTCAATAAATTCCTTTAGACATCGACTACAAAGTACAAACGGCCAAGGTCGCGTCACGCTGCTATGAGGCCGCGCTGCGCGGTGCGGTGGAATGTGAGAGGCGTGGGCCGCAGCGCGCCGTGCAGATATTTAATCTAGATGACGTGTCCGACATATTTCTCCCGTGACGCTGTCAAACTGCTAAGGGCGGTTACACCTAGATGGTGAATTGAGGGGGGAGACTTGGCAGCAGGCAAAAAACCTCAGGGGAGGGGAATGGGGGAGCAAAGGGCAATCGCTCCCGCTCATTACTCCGACTCTTGGGGGTCAGTAATATGAATAGCCTAGCGTCCTAATGCCTATACGGCCTGTATTAATTACCGTAAATTTGCGCTGAAACCGGTTCTAAATCTGCTAGAAGCCTGCTGCTGTTAGAAAGTTGCTGCTGTTGTCCGTTTATCTGACGACTCCTTCAGCTCAAAGACACTATGGTTAATATAAAAATTATTTGAAATCGGACAAAATGGAGCCCCCAGTCACCGCTTTGAAAGACTGATCCGTCGTAGGCACTACACTCCACTCCACTCCACTCCACTCCACTCACCAGACAAACCCCCCCCCCCTCTCAAGTGACTAGCTTGCTCCTCTTGACCCAAAATTTAGCCCTCCTCCCCTCACCCACTCGCACGTGACTGCCTGTCCCCCCTGGCCCGTGCTTGAGCTGACAGCTGGGATTGCATCATTTCCTGATTCACGACTCGTCTCCTATAAACTTCCTCGCCTGATTTATCATCTAAGCGCCGCGGCCTCGGGCGCTACACTGCGCGGATACATGTGAGCGGCGTCGTAACCTACACGCACATGACACACGCGGCTATATCTAGCCAATCAGTCTTCTACGGAGCTACATGCAGAGATTCTATTGACTGGAATCACTGCTATACCGGACAGTAGACACGGGATAAATTAACGGAAAGCCGTTTTCACATCTCGTCAAGGCATATAGGCTACAACTGGCTGCAATCGCCTTATGAGCCTGATATTTGTATCGTTCCGCGTCCTTCTTCGATCATACATGTATATACTCTATCGTTGCTAGTTGCTTCTTAGGAGTTTTTAATCAGCGAGGGAGACGCGCAAGCATGGAAGCACGAAAACACCGTCCAAACTAACGCGAATGGGAACCGTCTTTCAGAAGAAATAGTAACATCATAAAGTATTAATATTTTAAAAAGCGGGTTAGACAGGCATCTGGAACGTAAAGGGGGATTGAAAAAGCAGAATACGTTTTGTCCCAAATATCAAGTATCAAATAACAAGTATCAAGTATCGAGTATCAAGTATCATCAAGTATCAAGTCTTGTGTATCGTAAAATCTAAAATCTCATCTGCACTGCAGCTTTAGCCTATACCAAGACGGTTTACAGGGCGCAGGGAGAGAGCAAGGAGGGACGGGTGCCTCTACCGCGGTTCACGCCGCCGCGGCGCCCAGGGGAGGATCCAGGGCGCGCCGCCAGCTAGAAGTAGCGGCCCGCCGACGGGTAATCACAGCAGAAACCTTTTACTGCAGCAGCCGGCGCGCGCTAATGAAATGAGACATGGTTCGTTAGAGATAGCGTCGAACGATCTCTAGCGACTAGCGCCTGTATATACTGGGCGTGCTAGTGGCTAGCATAGTCTAACGGGTGGCTAGAGCTCTAGTGGCTAGCACAGAATGGGACTAGCTAGTAGCTATAATGCTCAAAGGAGTGAATTGGTAGTTAGCGCATGAACTAATCACATTTGAGCATTTATTTCATGATAAAAATCTGGCGCCCAGAGCTTAAGGAAGAAATTTTTAATGTCGCGAGAAAATCGAACCCTTATAATTAAACCTACCGCTAAAATCTTACATAGTTTAGTTACTGAACGACATCGAGCGCCCCTGCCAGCCCCCCTGACCCCCCCCCCCTCCCTCACCCCCCCCCCCTCATACCCCCCGCCCCCTCGCTACACTACTGCTCCTGTCAGAGTCAATAGAAGAAGCAACTCGTCAGGTCGTTAGCTCACTCGCTCGAGCAAGCCTTGATCCTCTCTCTGTCTGTCTTCCATCGTGCTCGCCGCGCTATTGTCTCTACTGCTGCCGCGTGCCGCAGTCATCGTGTGCTAACGCGCGGCACACGTATTATAGCTGACGGGTTTTAATTCCGCCACTAACGCCGGAAACATAAGGGGGGGGTCTTGAAACAGAGAGGGGGGGGGAGATCTCTCGCGTAAATCTAGCCTCGCTGGAAGTAGTTCTTGGCCAAGGCGCGAGCGAAGGGGGTTACAATTAGGTTCACCCCAAGATCAGAAACAAACAAAATGGGAGACAATGATCTAGGCTATATTATAACGTCAGCCACCGTTGTTACCTTAAAATGCATTAGCAAGGTGGCACTTTTTAAAGCCTTTTCCAGCATTTTTATTCACTATAATATATGAACTTTATTCGTCAAAAGACAAAAGCAATACAGTGACAATGACATACAGTGACAGTTAAGGCAGAACAGTAATAAAATTACTATGTACAAGAGAAAGCTACAGCATAAGCAAAAAAGCAGGTTACGTGAAAATACTTTTAAAAGCTGCGTAAATCACTGCTTTGATCTTGGGAGCAGACCAGAGAATATCAATATTACACACTTTCCGTAATTGAACAAATTCACAGTTATATTCAAACAGCTACTCATGACTATCACTGTACGACAAGGACCGTTTTATAAATAGCAAGCTACGCACATTTAGAATGTGATAACTATCAAGGCGACCCATGTAGTAAATTACTTCTTTCACTGACTCCCATTTATTATATCCAAAAATTTTCGTACACACTGAGTTCCACTAACTGTTAATTTCTTTCATCTGCTGCGATTTCGAGTTCAAACACTCCACGGCATATAACAAAATAGGCAGACAATAGCACTCCATTAACTTCAACTTTACAACCTCTGATGAAAACTTGCACTGACTTAGAATAGTATTAACTGATACAAAGAATTTACGACGTGTTTCAGTTAGATCAATAGTAAACTTAGCACCACACATAATGTTAATGCCAAGACATGTGGCACTCTTAGTCCTCTGCATATCGGCCCCATTGATCGACATTGGTGACGGTGTCGAAATTTTTAAAGGGCCAATAAACAAACAATGAGATCTTTTACTGTTGAAACTCAAGCCAATGTACCCACTTCATCACAGCAGTCTAGCATCAGTTGTCACTCTAACACAGACCCTGATAATAACAATAGGTCATCGGCAAACAACAAAGAGCCTATATGCAAACTGTTCAATCCTTGCCTACAAGATGCTTATTCAAATCGTTAGCATTGTTCTGTTCGCAGTCCTTGGCAGCTTTTAAAATTGCGTTTTTGTAGTCCAGCTTTGCTGTTATTCTAGCCGACTAACAATGCCCTGCCTGGACCTACCAATACCGTTCCACAAATTTTGCATATTAACACTAATTTCTTTTAGTTTGTCCAACTCAGCGTTCCAGAAAGGCTTAAGACACTTGACAGGAATTTTAGGCACAGCCCGAGGCTGAACTTTTTAACGTATTAACAATTTTATTATAATAGTCATTAATTCTCGCTTTAAAATTAGCGCAATTACAACGACCTTTGCAATGCAATAACGATACAGGCGCTACAATAGATTGTAACAAAGTTCCGGTTAGCGTGTAATAGGCCACGAGGTAGGCTTTGTTCTAGCGTTCTTTGTATAGTCGCTTAGGGAGATCAGAATCTTTAGGTGTTCTCGTGGAGAACGATGTTGAAGATACGGCTACTGAAGGACTAATTGGATGAGGGTCCGACAAGTTGGCTCCACTGTCGATTGTTTCACAGTGCAACACTGCATCACGCAACCATCATTGGTCAAAAAAAGGTCAATCCATGAATAATGATTCAGTCTCTTGTCGGTATGTATGGCCAAGAGACTTGCTGACATGTAAATTGTCACAAACAAATAGATTACAGTCCTTAAATACGTCGGAGAAAATATTAAAACCTATATTGTTAGAGCATTCAAAATTGAAATCGCCTGCAATTATATGTTGGGCATTAGGATGGCTAGATAGAATGGAGTCAATGCGAGAGATAATAGCACTGCTGCTGATCGTGTAGTCCTTCAACGCAGACAAGCACGGAAAATATACGCACGTAATAACAATATCCGAGCATCCAGAGTACAGAATAATAGACAAGAATTTACCATCACTTTCGTCACCTTCCAGAATTTGTATGCAATTGGCTAGATTCTTCCTCCATAATATACTAACTCCTCCAAACGGTCTACCAACTAAAATTCTCGGAGCACTTTTAGCATTCATAGGCGATAAACTGTACGATAGAAAAGTCAGTGTCTATTGAGTCGAGTTTACCTAGAATATCTTTGAGCAGCCAATGCTCCTGCAATAGAATAATGTCGTGAGACCCGCACGAGTCCCTAATCATCGGAAGGCCAGTTTTAAAACCGTGCATATTACAGGACGCTATCCTAATAGTACTTGTTAACAGTTAAACGGATAACTGACCCGGTCTACCGACATGACCTTCCCTCTTGGCCTTGGTCTCTATCTCAGCCTGGGTGGACTAGGGATGATGCCTGTGTTGCCAGGAGGGCGTCCCCGATACATCGCCAGAGTATGAAACGGACGTGAAATCATTATTATTATTATTATTGTTATTATTACTTGTATGGGAATTTGTTGTTATTATTATAATGCTGCAAAGCAAATGATGAGGTATTAAAGCGCGACCATAATAATTTAATTTATCTTGGAGTAGACTGTGCATCTAATGCTATCGAAGAAGCAGCTATCCATTTGTCGGATCCAATTGGATGGAAGCAGAGAGTGCAGGCTGTATACATGTAGGCCCAGTGTAACAGCTCTGTTCGGAGTGGCGCTTTGTTTTAGTGCTGACGACAGGCGGCGGCACGTACACAACGAACAACTCAATGCGCCGCAGCGTGAGACAGCGAGACGGACGCTAAATTCTGTTAACCATGAGAGCAGGCAGTCTGCAGCCACAGCACTGCGAGCAGGACAGAAAGGCCGTGGATCAAATGTTAGAAAGCTGTATATGGAGCTTATTGCAAATATTCCGAAATTGTGCCCTAAAACTAACATAATGCGTATAATCAGCTATTGTGTGGTAAATCAACGGTAAATCAACGGTAAATCAACGGTGAATCAACGGTAAATTGATACTAAGCTGAGCCATGACTGGCATCAGACCAAAGTAGAAACTCAAATAGATTCGCTTTATCAGCATTCATCCGTTGCTTCGGTCCGCTTAGTAAACGTTTCAATACATTCTCCTCCATCAGCATTCACCTGCTGCCGCTGCTCGCTTAGAAAATGTCTCAGACTTGATTAAGTCTTGGTCACGCGAGCGCTGCTATAGGCGAGAGTCGGCCCTTGACCTTGGCTTGACCTTGATTCGCTGATCCGAACTGGATCTGACGCGGCGGGTCGGATTTACATAGCGGCGCTCATCGGGGATTCACACACGGCGCCGCTCTCACGCCAATTGAGTGTCGGAGCCTCTGGAGTGAGGCCTCTCGTCCATATTGGCTCCGACACACGGGCTCCTGAAGGCGCTCGAATACGATCGGACGTGTTTGACAGATAACGCTGGTTAGGGCGGGCTGTTAGTATAGGGGCGTGATTGCAGTCTTGCCGATACAGCGAATAATTAGCTTGTCTCTGTTGCTAAGTACCCTATAGGCCCATATTGACGATTTCACGATCTCCTTTACAGTTTTTACTAGCCAATGCCCTTTTTCTGCACATGTATTTGCGCCCCTAGGAAGTGCGACACATGTGAGTATGCATGTAGCTGCGCCACTAGCGAGTGCGATACTTGTGAGTATCTGCTACTAGCGCCCCTAGCGGGTGCGATACTCTGTGCAGCGCTGTGGTGCGGTGGCGCGCGGCGCTAAATATTTGATTCGTTCAATTGAGACCGATGGATACGTACCGCTGAGCGTGGGGCCCTTTCCACAGGCACCCCACCCCCACCCCCCCTCGCCCCTCCCCCCCTAGTCAGGGTGCAGTTTGTTATTTTTGATGGCTAGGGGGGGTCGTTTTGTCTTACGCCTTTTTTTAGCGCGGATAAGCTTAGGGCCTTAGGCCAATGTAGCGCAAAGCGCCCCTTCTCCTACAGGCAATAGGAGAAGGGGCACACTCCAAAAGTCACATTATACCAGTGGAATAAAGGAGACTGAGAATTTAGCAGAGTGCGTTGAAGTCCCTAAGGCCCCACAAATGTGTTCACGCACTTCGCTAATCACCCAACCTTGTTATGATTGGGTGCTTACTGCTTAATCCTAGTCCCGTGCACCCTACACAACCCCCGCCCCCCGCATCTACGCCCTCCCTCCCCCTGCCTTGCTTTCCCGGGACAGACTACTCTTCATCAGTCCGTGCTTCACAACGACAGACTCGATACTTTTTCCACGCTGCAGAGGGTCAACTTGCATTTTTCGCAGGTTTGTTTTCATATAACTATACAGCGGCAATTGTTATGGGCTGCAGTGCTGTAGGCCTACCTCTGTACAGTCAACTAAACAGTTTTCTGAGAATTTCGAGCATTTTGCACTTTCTGTCATCCGGTCACAGTATAGTCTATCCACTATAGTCGATTTTTACGCGTAATGCTACGCCTGTTCGCTTCAAATTAAGCGTAGCCTAGATGTAGAATACAATTTGCATCTAACCATTCTTTTCGGCGTACTGTCTGATGCCAAACCCTGCTTACAGCCCAATTATTAGAAGAACAGTCCTACGGGACTGTGTCAAATAATAAAATATAGGTCAATAGGAACATAGAAAGTCTTCAGCAGTTTTTATTACAGATTGCGACAATACGCAGCAAAACGTATTCATACTATACTGTACGCAGTCTAACAACATTGTACACTATGTTAATATCGATGACACACTGCAGTAAAAGGCTTAACTAAACAACTCTGATCAGTCTCCACTGCCAAACAAAAACTAAACAACAAATGGGTGAAAAATTAAATCTATACAAATTGTCCAATCCTGTTATCCGTCACGGATTGCCTTCAATACAACCAACGTGTCCGATATCTGCTCAACGCAAATTAAGGATCAGTGTGAGCAGAAATGAACCTTGTCAATGTGTCAGCTACTATACTGCGTGTCATTGTGTCAGCTACTATACTGCGTATCAATGTGTCAGCTACTATACTGCGTGTCAATGTGTCAGCTACTATACTGCGTGTCAATGTGTCACCTACTATGCTGCGTGTCAATGGGTTTATCACGGTCTTACACAACAGGCCCACTAGGTCCATTAATGCAATCTATCTGTAACAGTGAACAAGTGATATGTACAGTTAATAAAGAAACGCGGTTAGTTAGTTACTGCTGTTCAACTGTGCCCAGTTCCACACATCAGAATTATGCCAGTTACATGCATCAGAGTCGACTTAAGGTCCAACGCGAGATTTACGCTTGGATCTAGGGTTCAGGACAAGCGGACGCGGGTGTCAGCTTGATCTGCTTCGTCCAGCCGAGCGGATCTTGTCTGGAACAAACGCACCATTCACATCACACGCGTGATATAGCAAGCTTTCATTTATATGCGTACATGTGATGTGTGCTGTAAATAATGCACATTATGTTGTTGCACCACTTGCAATAGTAATAATTAGATTTATCGTTCATCAAATTAGTTTCAATATATATCCAAGCACAATCAGAAACAATAGCTACTAAATAGTGCTGGGGTTCACAAATATTCAATAGAAAAAGGGTCGTAATTTGTATTTTATATTTCACAAACTGTAATTATAGTACCCGGACTTGTAGCAAACACATCAACACAAGCAGGCCACTGTCACGTATTTGACACGAGACGCTTTCAGATTTGAACTATAAATTAAAAACTATGCCAGCGAGACTCCCGACATACTCACGACCACGATATAATTGTAACACAAGAGAGAGGTTCATACTGGAGATCAGCCTTGGAGATGGAGACTCCCTGAAGCATTGCCTCTGCAGCCTGCGCCGCTACAGGATCCTGCATGCAGCTAGCCACGGCCACCACCTTGCAGGCCCTGCGGTATACCATACAACATCGGCTAACTAAGCTGTCCAGCCACCAGCAGGCAGTGAGACACAGGGCGAACGATGGCAGACCACAATGCAACTAAGAACAATAAACCTGAAAGTATCGCTCATCAAGAAATCTGCAGACTGAATTGAATGAACAGAATTGTAGACCATCAAACATTGGACCTATCTGGTTGTGGTGTTCTGTGTCATTTTGAGCAACAGCACTGCATGAATATAGAACCTAAAGAGATGTAGGTTCAACAGCAATATAGAGCCTGCCAATAGTCATAGTTTCACATAATGGGAACTGTGACTATTTGTCAAGCAGTGGGTTGAGCCTTGCAAATAGTACAAGTTTTAGACATCTCAGACTCACTTGAGGTAGAAGGCGACAAACTTGAGTTCAGCGAGGCTGCCGTGAATAAAGACATCGTCGTATCCCACACCATACCCTGTACCACACACACACACACACTGCACCACACACACACACGCACACTGCACCACACACACCACACACAGCACACACTGCACCACACACTGCACCACACACCATCATGCCCTGCACCAGTGCAGGCCAGACTACAGCATTCAAACACATGCACCTATACAATATTTCAGTTTATAACGCTAATGCAATTTTGACTTCAAAATAAATCAAGGTTTACGTCTCAACAGGACTGAGCCAAAAGGGTTCATATGCAAAAGATTACTGCATGCTGCATGCCTTTCACTATTACTATTAAGCTTATAATTAATTTTATGTATTTATTTATGTTTATAATATGTACGACTAAAATGCAAATTAAAAATCAGGGTGGTCTCTAGCCTGTGTAGCGAATACTCTACCCTAAAAATCAAAGCGGTCTCCAGCCTGTGCAGCGAATACTCTACGCTATAAATCAAAGCGGTCTCCAGCCTGTGTAGCTAATACTCTACGCTATAAATCAGAGCGGTCTCTAGCCTGTGTAGCGGATGCTCTTGCCGCAGAGCATCGTCCAGAAGAAAGGAACACTTCGAATCTCCGTCTTCTTGCCGACCAGGTTGAGTGCAGCTATGCGCCCTGCAACACATCGTTTAGCATTTACAATAAATGTCACAGTAGTAGCGTGACATAGTTGCACAATATAATGCAATATTAAGCCAAACACGCACCCCTCAAGTTGGTTTGACCCTGCTACACTCCATCCCAACACACCTCAAGTTAGATCAACCCTGCTACACTTCATCCTAGCACCCCTATACGTAAACCGACCCTACTAAACACATCCTATCCCCCCCAGGATGATTGACTGACCCTGTTGGTGCGCCATCTGCCAGTGTTGGATGTTGACGGACGCGTTGTCGGCGCAGAAGAGAGGGAACGACGAGATGTCTCCCACCGCATACACGTCCGCATCGCTCGTCTGCTGCTGCTGCACGCAGCACGCAGCACAGCGGCGCATAAGTGTGTGCTCTAAACTGATGATATCTCACGCATAAGTATGCGCTCAAATGATGTGGCAAGACAGCACCGCGCATAAATATGATAACAACAGATGGAGCATGATAGAACCACACATAAGCATGCGGTAAAGTAATGCGGCTGATGCAGTTCTACAAATCTGCAAATAACGACGCAATGAAACGATACAGCAAGCGGGAAACTAGCAACGTATAAAAACTCTCAATTGAATATTTAAATAAAGCATAAAAATAGAACAGCAATACAGTGTTGTTAGAGAAATGAGAAATGTCAATTACAACTCAGAACTACACGTCTCGAGTGTGACAAACCTTGTTGACGATCACAAATCCTCGCTCATTGAGGTCCAACTTGGAGCCTTTGAGGAAGTCTGTCACCGGCAACACTCCTGCAGCACAACCAACCAATGGTTCTCAGCAATGGAAACAAAGCAAAGAAGAAGAGAAAGAACAGCAGGTCTATGGGGACTTGTTTTGCAAGAAGCCATACGACAAAAATAGAAGCAAATATGTTCTGAACGTCACAGCAGCTAATATCTCCTAGGCACCCTGTTAAACAAAGTAGTCAAATATCTGCACTAGATACTTGAATGTATCAGCCTTGGACAATCTCGTTAATTCTTGCAACTCATAAGAGCAATCAGAAATCAAATCCTGGTTCAACGTGCTCGACTAAAGTTGACCTACAATTTCCTAAATCTGACCCAAAGCCGACCCATATTCGTCCAATCGCTACCCATGTCCATAACCCAGACATGACCCACATTCATCCAATCCCTACCCACGCCCATGACGCA
This sequence comes from Chamaedrilus cognettii, assembly GCA_034695025.1. NCBI lineage: Eukaryota > Metazoa > Annelida > Clitellata > Enchytraeida > Enchytraeidae > Chamaedrilus > Chamaedrilus cognettii. The sequence goes on along the minus strand of JAQIWG010004533.1, from coordinate 4,115 downwards.
GAGGTCGACGTTCAACTTTGTCCCGTCAATGAGCGTCGCCCCGCTGACCTTGCCCCCTGACCCCGTGAACTCTTTGACCGTCGTCTTGAAGTGAAACTTGACTCCTTTCTCCTCCAGCAGCTGGAGGTCATAATGAGCAAATAAATAACAATTTGTATAAATAGCCTTCAATAACTTTTAAAAGAACCTTGTATAAGCATTTAATTTTTAAATATTAGCAAAAAAACGAGATGTTTGAAAATTCTACAGAAGCCATGTAAAGCAATGAACATTATGTGAATGAAAAAAGTCATCGTAATGAAAACTTCATCGTATCCATTGACAATGGTGAATATGTGGGTTAGTATCGCTTATTAATGATAATGAATAAGAGCGTAAGTGTGTAGTAGAGTACTTAAGAGTACGTGTGTAGTGGAGTAGCTCCTGTACCTTCCTGGCTGCGCCGCCCACCTCCGCGCCAAGTGCCAGCTGGAATGGAGTCTCCACCAGATCAACGATCGTGACTGAGCGCGCCTTGCCCGCCAGCGCTGCTGCCACCTCCACACCTGAGTACCACCACACACAGTGTAGCACTACCACCCCTAGCGTATCACCACCCCTAGTGTACCACCAAACAGTATGTAGCAGCACACCAAGCATTAGCGCTCTCAGACTGTCAATAACAAGGACGGAAGAAGGGGCAAAAGAAGAGCAAAAGAAGGGCGAAAGAAGGCCGGAAGAAGGGCAAAAATATTTCGTACAGTAGTTTAGCCTCCGTTCACCACTTTCATTTCACTATATGATAAATATTAAGTACTATTTCAGATCTGCTCACCGATGAAGGAGGTGCCGAGGATGAGAACCTCCTTTCCCTCCCCCTGCGCCCAGATGAACTGAGCGTCGTCGACACTGCGCAGGGTCGCGATGTTTGCGAGATCTGCGCCCGGAATGTTGGACAACACACGCGCACTGCAGCAAATGAACTAAGGTTTATTCTATTATTATTTACTTGTCTAAGATCAACAAGGGCAGAAGGTTAGAGGTAGATGCACACAGAAGGCACAAGGGCAGCCAGTGGAAGGTAAACACCAGAGGTCAGGCAAGATTCAACTTCAATGAACGACAACAAACTTATCTGAACTACAAACATAATATTCAAAGCATAATCAAAGGGACATTCTTACCCTAAGCTAAATCTCCAGTCCAACTACTACTGGGTTCCTATATCAGTAACAACAAGCAGCAAGGTGGGATATATGAAGTAGAGGCGTGACGTCACTGACTAGGTGCCTGTAGCGAGGACAAGCTTGGAGTAAGTGAGAGTCTCTCCATCCTTGAACGTCACAGCCTTGCCTCCCACATCCACCTTGGTCGCCTGCACAGAACAGTTGTAACAGTTGTAAATTACTCTTCTTCTAATACTTGTCAATAATTTCTTCTTAATACCTCATTGGTTTTGCTGCATTATAGTGAAGAAAAATCATGAAAAGGCTTCAAAATAGCGCCATCGTGCTAATGTATTTTAACTCAAATATCCAACTACGGGTTAAATCATGTACACTTCAAACACCCTTTTTCACAAACCTTGTATTCCTTAACTGTATAAGCAAATCGCTAGAAATTCCTTCTAAAGATGACCCAGGGATGCGAAGTCCCAAAGTCTGCAAGTCTCAGAGTCCCAAAGTGCATTTCAACTAAAATATCCAACTAGGGATTAATATATTTATTTTCTGCTTGTATATTTGTGCTGCCCTTCATATGAAATAAAGAAACATAACTTTGTTCAATATTCAAGTTCAATAAATAATAGATTTACAATTCAATTTAAAACGCAATAAAATACCTATTTATCCAATTTAAAATACTTCAGACAATAGATAAAACAGAATTTACCCCCAAATACAAAGTTTTCAATCAAATTATAAAAACCATATCCGTTAAATTAATCGTCGAAAGAACTGAATTCAGTATATCCACACAAGCTTTTTTATTTGCAATCTTTTACAATAATCTCAATGTTGCAACCATTCAGTTTCAACTGTAGCTCCAGTTGTAGCAGATCTCTGGTTAAACAATAAATCACCTCTTTCTCAAACTTGAAATCAATTTTCTGCTGCTCGTAGAAAGTCTTGTCGCGAAGAGAAATCTGGTCAACGTTGACATTTAGCGCCTAGCGTCAAACAAACCGTCAACCGATCAATACAAACAAGCAAGCGTCCAGCCAATCAAAGGAAGGCAAAATACATCGATCAGCCCTCAATGGTTTCACCAAAATATGTAAATGCAGGGAGGTATTGCGCATTGCATAACACGACTGCGCAAAAGTTCCTCAGTCCCTACAATCAAAATGACTGACACAAAGAATCCATCCATATGCTTCATCTATGTGCTTCATTTGAGGCTCGCTTATAAGCCTAATGTATTGCATGATAAGCCTGCGGTTAGTTAGTGGTACAGAATGAAGAGCATTAATGCAGCACTGCTCGGGGATGATTATTAACGCGGTGCTCGTTCTTTATCTTAGTATTTATTTTAACCAGGCACTTAGCCAAACGAGGTTCTCACAATCGCAATTATGCATTTATACAATATCGCTGGTATTTTTAACGGAATATAAATTATGCAACCCCCACGGAGAGTTAGAACCTTGCTGAGCTTGGGTCGGTCATAGGGCAGGTGTTTCTCCCTCGTTGCGACGGTGATGACCCCCGCAAACCCCTCCTGTCTGAGGGTCTCCGCACAGACTGCTGCCGCCGGGCCTGCGACAACACAGCAGGGCATCAGGCTATATGCAAAATAATAGGGCAGGACACCGGGCTAAATATAAATAATAGAGCAGGGCACATATCTGCGTGTGATAAATAGGGCAGGGTGCCAGTGAATACATTAAAAATAGAGCAGAGTACAAGTCTATACAGGGTACTGTGTATATATGAATAATAGGGCATAGCACCAGTTTATATATGAATAATGGAGCAGTCTAATATAAACGCAAAGCAGGATACCTGTTTACCTCTGAATAACAGAGCATGGTGCTAGTCTAAATGAGATACGACTCGATGTCATTTATGAGTTTTCCCTCTATCCTTAGATGACACAGTCTCACCGCCGCCGATGATAAGGATAGTCTGGTGTTTGCCGCAGCGTGTTGCCGCGACGCCGGAGGAGGCCGGGGCGCGCTTTCCTGATTTCAGGTCCTGCGCACTGGCGCGCACTGTCACCTTGCCTCCACCACTTTCCTCCACCTGCCAGCAGCGAAGGGGGAAGAAGAAAAACTAAAGTAGGCCACTGCTGCAGAACTAAGCAGGCTGCTAGTGCACTGCTGTCTAGACTAGACCCATATCTATTCAAGTCAAATCAAATGGATCAAATTATTATTAAGCCATTGAATCGTTCCACATTGCAAATGTTACCAGTGTATTCTAGCTGTTGCTGTCATCATCTTGAGCATTTAAGGCTTCTCACAACACAGACTATTTAAAACATGAACCTATGAGTGTTGTACCTGGAGTGAGCGATGTACCTGGAGTGAGTGATGTACCTGGAGTGAGTGATGTACCTGGAGTGAGTGATGTACCTGGAGTGAGTGATGTACCTGGAGTGAGTGACTGCACCTGGAGTGAGTGACTGTACCTGGAGTGAGTGGAGCTAATAGAAATGAGTGGTTGTACCTGGAATGAGTGGAGACTGTCGAGGCCGGGGAAGTCCTCAATGTCGCCAGTGGTGACGTTGAAGCAGGCGCCGTGCCACGGACAACGCACGTGGCCCCCTGCAAACACTCCTGCACCACAGAATGGTGTACGTCAATAAATACTGCTGCACAAAATTGCTGCTTTCTTACATACACACACACACGCGCACTACTTATTGCTCATACAAAATGTGGCATAAAACAATTCATTTGTTTGCGTAAATAGAAAAGTGGCGCACCGCTTGCAAGTGGTGCGCCGTAGTGGGTGCACTTGGTGCTGAGTGCGCGGTAGGTGCCACCATCATTGACCAGCAGCACCTTACCCTCTCCCAACTCCACCTCCTTCATCCTGCATGGGGCCACAGCATAGCACACATACACAGCACAGCACACATGCACAGCACAGCACACATACACAGCACACATACACAGCACAGCACACATG
>JAQIWG010004532.1:0-15864 GCA_034695025.1 Chamaedrilus cognettii | reverse complement strand
CGTGCAGCAGCGTGCAGCAGCGTGCAGCAGCGTGCAGCAGCGTGCAGCAGCGTGCAGCAGCGTGCAGCAGCGTGCAGCAGCGTGCAGGCGTGTCTCACCGACTGGCGCGAGTTGTTGACAGTCTCTGCGTGAATGCCTCAGTCAACAGTGTGCATACATGCACTGCACTCATGTCCATGTTCTACCCGAGCGAGTATGTTTATTATATGCTCACGGCTCTACATGTACACAGAGGAGTCTAAAGAGAGATGGTCTATGGGATAGCGACCGCACTCAGTGCGCGCTAACATCGCTGCCTAGCAACCAGTCCCTAGCAACCAGTCCCTAGCAATGAGTCCCTAGCAACGACCCCTGCAATCTACCATCTGCCATCAAAGGCTAGAGAGTATATATTCATGTCCAGTAAAATAATTATCTTCTGTTAAATAGTGTTCGCATGGTTGACGCATGGGTCTCTCTAGGGGTCACGACCCGCTAGCTTGCCTCTGATTGCCTCTACAGGTCACGACCCACTAACTCGACCCTGGTTGGCTGAGAGTACGTACAATCCTGGATCTGTTGAGCGCCTCCTGCAGGGTTGCGATGAGCTTCTTGTCCTTCTCTCGGTCGTTGTCGAGGATCTCGACACGACGTCGCAGCAAGTTGATCTCTGCCTCATAGTCGGACAACTGCTGGTTCTGTCTGTCAATCTTCTCCCTCCCCTCAAACACTGCCTGGTTAGCGTCGTCCAGCCTGCAGGGGGGCACACAGGGGCACAACTAGAGGGACAAGCAGACAGACACTGGGGCACAGCTAGAGGGACAGACAGGCAGACACATAGGGCTACAGCTGGAGAGACAGGCTGACAGGCACTGAAAGAAAAAGAAAGAAAAGGGCAAGTGTTATACTTTGGTGCTAGCTGTGTCGATTCAACAAACAAATCTTTAAAATATCTTCCACTGCAGCAGCAAAAAAAACAATAATCAAGGAGCTGGGGGGCTGCGGGGGGGGGGCACATACTTGCGTCTGATCTCGTCAAGCTGCTCCTCGAGCGAGGCGCAACGGATCTCGAGCCTCGCCTTCTCCTTCTCTGCGTCGTCAAGCAGCCGTCGAGCCTCGTCGAGCTCGGCCTGGTACATGGCCTTGATCTGCGTCGTCTCCTTGCCCCAGCGCGCCTTCAGCTTCTCGAGCTCATCGGCCAGGCGGCGGTTCTGGGCCTCGAGGAACCGAACCTGGGCATGGGGGGGGGGGGGTAAAAGGATCGTAATGATAGTGAAACTGGAGCGAAAAGGGTTTTGGGTCACTATAATGCCGATGTTAAATCAGAAACCACTCAAGATAAAACATTAAACTCACGACAACACATCACAATTTCAGATATTCAGAAAAAAGCACAATCGATTTTCAACCCTCTACAATCCCACTATCAAATATTTTAAATTAGTCCACAGAGTCGTTAACGACACAAACTGCATCGTGTCTCAAAATTAAACAACCCAGCGAATGAGTCGCATACAATAAGTGTTGTGTTTCGACCTATTTTTGCTAGGCTAAATTCCATCCACGCATTGGCCAAAAAGCTACATGTACATGTACGTGCAATAAAATTTGAATTTGAAAACTCTATACATGTCAACCAAACCATTCTACTTCAAATTTAGCCGTTCACATTTAGTTGAAAACGCTTATTGCTTGTGGTAATCTTTGAAAAAGTTACATAAGGCGTCGTTGATTAATTGAAACACGGTGCAAACAGAATGCATATATGATTGGAAGATCGGACGGAGCAGTAAGAACTAGAGACACAATGTCTCACCTTCTCGATGTAGGACGCAAAGCGCTCGTTGAGGTCAGCCATGTCCTTTTTCTCCCTCGTCCTCGAGTCGGTCACGGCGTGCACGCCCGTCGCAGTCACTGACGCGTACGCGCCCGGCATGGCCCCGATGGACGCCATCATGCCGCGCTGCAGGGACACGCTGCCCGTCACGCTGCCGCCGCCCGAGGACCCCATCCCGTAGGAACCCCGCTGGATGACGAGATGGCGCGGCGTAATGGTCGTCTTGTAGAAGGACTTGGCCTCAGGCTCGTACTTGTTGGAGCTCTCCGTGACGACCGTGCTGCGCGGCACGGACCCTGAGGACGAGGTGAAGGTCGTCGTCTTCACCGTCGTCGAGCCGGAGCGAGACATGGCTGCGTGCGGGGGGGGGGGACCTGCGGGCGGACGTTAAGTATTATAATAAAGTTGGCTCTAGTTGATAGGCTATGATACTTAAGCCTACGAATAGTTTCACCGTATGCATGTAGCTAGATTGTTCTAAGCATAAAAGCGCTAAGATAAATAATAAGAAAAGGCGCTCTCTATGCGCACATGTGACTGTAGAGTACCCCACAGTGTCAACTCGTTCAGAATTCTTCAACTCATGAAAGTCGACCTCAAACCCAAAGCATGCTACACGAAATACTAGATCTAGAGTAAGCTTATTTAACCTTTGCGTTAATTCCGTCAAGGTAATAGTCTTTGATTGGGCCTATACCACACACGTGAATTAGTGATGAAAGAGGTTCAGACCGTGCAAGAGAGACGAGTACTAGAGACGTGTGTCGCTGTCAGCGGCGGAATGCTAAAGTCTGCGCACTGCTGCACGCCGCGGCACTCTGCGTTCTTATACAGAGGGGAGGCGGGGGGGGGGGGCTCAGTTTAGGGAGGCTCGACTCTGCCTTTACTGCTCTGAGCAGGGGTGAGGTGAATAGAGCCTACTGCCTGACGAAGGCGGTACAGACTTGTATACAATGAATAGTTGGAGACTTGAAGATGGACCGAGGCAGACAGCATTGCTGCGGGAATTAGCAGCTTGTACGGGGGAGCAATGCCCCCCCCCTTGCATCTTCGGTTGGCGCTGCGCAGTCTTGCAAACATAATGAAGTTTTATGAGGACCACAACAGTAGCTATACACTGAAAGGTTTCACACTAAGGCCCAACAATAAATATTGCCATCTATCTAATATGCCTAAATTAAATTATTTCAAGCTAAAAGAGCGAAAGCGAAACGACTGTCAACATACAGCAGGCCCTATATGTATACGTTAACAATTTTGTCGCTTTCGCTCACTTCGGTAACAATAATTTAATTTTACAATTATTTTCTGTTAGAGAGAAACAAGCCACTCCACCTTTGGAATTGTTTGCACCGAATGATAATAGCAGCCAATAATTAGTCACTGGCCGAGTTGACCGAGATTTGCATGCACACTGAATTGCGCCTCTTAACTCGGACCTTCTGCTTTCCTTTAGGTTTTTCTTAATGCACAGTTTGAAAATTATTGAAGGTGGTGCTGGAAAAATTTCAATAGGCCTCTTTCCGTTTAGAGGAGTTGAATTGTCGCCTAGGAGGCAAGGCGCCACTACATGTTGTGGTTAGGATTAACTTTTAAAGAATGACAGACGGGCCCAGCCTTAGTGACTATAAGTCAAGCAGTCAAATAGTCAAGCGAGCTATCAATGGACTGAGTTCAGCGACATTAGCGTGCTGACTAAACAGATAGGAATCCTCAATCTCTCTCTCACGCCCAGAACAGACGTTCACTCGTGAACGCAGTGCAGGTCACTGCCTTGGTGGCGCAGTAGGTGCGTCGCAGCACGTTCGGGCATATCCGCGAAAAACGAACTCACTAACAAAAGGTCTGATAGTCTAACTCAACCGTAGCCCAGTACTAGCAAACAGGGACAGAGCGGACAAACAAGCGGACACCATTGTGCAGTCCGTGGGACAAGCTGCAGTGTGGTGGAACGGCGCTAAAGTCAGTCAAAGATAGCGCCTCGCTGTGTGCTCTACGCCAGTCAGAACAATGGTGTCAGATGTCAACCATCGCCCAGCACTACACGGCGTGGCTTTAACTTTAAATAGGTTCAGTTAAACAGCCAGGCGGAGTCGAGCTCAATGGTAGTACTATAGTATTAGTGAATGAACAATCAACCAGGCAGTTTGAGGTGGAATTGTGGAGGCGCCAACTGCGTGGTTTCAACTGCCAAGTATACAGAGGGTCGCCTTAGCGCTCACTCTCTACCCTACAGTATGCACCTCGTTCAGTAGGCCCTACTGCTTGACCACTGAGGCCCAGCCGTGTCGAAGAGAACGAAAATCAGTAAAGCTGTTGACTAATAATGGTCTGGAGTTTGTTGCACCAATAATTTGCAAGATTTGAGGACAGGAAAGATTATTCATCAATTGTCAAACGCTCGAGGTAAACAGCAGCAAAATACACCAAGACAAAGTGTCTGCACTCTACACATGCGTGCCTTCGCACGCTGGCGGCAACATCAGTTCGATCAGGGTGATGAAAGCACAAATCCTAATTTTCAAAGCGTTTTCCCTAAGTCAGAAAAAAATTTGATAATCCTTTTTTGGAACATAACGTCGTCATCATTTGGTCTATCGCGCATGATGATTTTTGTAGATATATTAAAAAAATTTAAGTTTGCAAAATTGTTAACACAAAAATGAGTTGAAGTCATTTTGAGTGGCAGGGCTCTGAGCGTTCCGAGCGTGTCAATGCCCTGGTTACCTCCTGTAGACCTGTAGCAGTCTAGCGCTACGACAATACAATAATATATAACCCTAGATGAAATATAATCTCTGCACCACTAGCATGTCGACAACAGAACCTCGCTGCAGCAGCATTGTACTGCAGCGAGCAAACATTAGCCAGTGTCAGTAGGCTACTGATGGTAATGGGTGGTAGATCACCCGCATGCAGCAAATACCACCACAACAACTTGTTAGCTATGATAACTAACGCTCAAGCAAGGCAGGCTAGGTTAGAACATGAAGCTTCAAACACATGTACAGTACAGGCCAGTAGCAGCATCTAGGTCAGGTTACAGCTCACACATCTCAAGTATCAAATGGATGCTGAATGTCAACTGTTTGCAGTCGGACGCAGTGAGCCCACTAGGCAGTGAGTCCACTAGGCAGTGAGTCCACTAGGCAGTGAATCCACTAGGCAGTGAGTCCACTAGGCAGTGAGTCTACTAGGCAGTGAGTCCACTAGGCAGTGAGTCCACTAGGCAGCAACATTGACAGTTCAGCCTCCTCCATCCTATCCTATCTCTCCGCTGTCAACAGTTCTTATATCTGTTCTTGTCAGCGGCGCTAGAAGGCGCAAGCAGCAGCCTCCACACTGGAAGGGTGACCAGTGTTGAGCTGACGAAAGAGCTGAGCGCAGCGGTTCCTCTGGTCACACTGACCCGCTTCATTGTAGAGCAACGCCTGCACAGCAGCGACAATCAAATCTAAGTCGCTAAATCGCAAAGTTGCAGCTAAGTCGTAACGACGTCGCAGAGAAGTCGCAAAGTTGCAGCAAAATAGAAAATTTGCAGCCAAGTGGTGTGACTCGCATAAAATTTTCAAAAACTTCTATTTTATATAAGTTTAACGTACGTAGCAAAGTTAATAAAATGTATATTTAAATACTCATAAATTTCGTTGCTGCGGAACTGTTCCATGAAATTCAGTTCAAAAGTATGACTACATAGAAGATTTTTATATGGTTAAATAAAATATTGTACGCAATAAAATATAAATGTTAATTTTAAAATATATGGTCAGATATGTACACGCGAAGCCGCAGAGTAGCATCAGAGACGCCAAGTGCAAAATGCGAATCAAAAAGCAAAGTAAACCTACTGCATCTAGACCATCAGTACATTTTGTCAAATAAATTAGTAACGCGTATTGAGAAGCACGCATTAAAATTATCGCGATAGATGAGTAGTTACTATATGATTAGTTACCAATAGTAGAGTGAGAAGAAACAAGAATAGTAACCAGTAGTAGTGAGAGTAGAAACAAGAGTAGTTACCCGTAGTAGTAGAAACAAGAGTAGTTACCAGGAAGTGGAGGGCATGTTTCTCGCGCAAGCTTGCCTTCAGAGTATGGAACCAAGCGACGACCTGCTCAATGACTGCAGCCTGCCGCAGCAAAACTGCAACACACACACATACACCTACACACACTGCAACACGCACACATACTCACACACACATACACAGCAGCACACAAACAACAATGTGGGTCAGTGTAATCACTCCAACCAACCAATCAGCACTCACTACAAACACAATATGGGTCAGTGTATAATCACTTCAACCAATCAGCACTCACTACACACACACTCTAGATACGACTTGTTTAATGGCACAATGCCTCATAGTCTACAATAAAAAACCCCAAACACTCCTCAAGTGCCCACCCCTGTGTCGCTGCAGGGTGTCGAGCGAGCGTGACAGCGTGACGTGACAGCGTGCCGCGAGGTGATGCGCCCTTGCGCGCTCCAGTAGGGGCGCGTGGGCCGTGAGGGGCGCAAGCAGGGGGGCGAGCAGAGCAAGGGCCTTCCGGGGCTCCCCCAGCCCGTACTGCGCATACAGTACACGACGTGGATCGACATGGGGCTTCATTCATGCGCATTAAAAAAGTTTTTTCTCAAGTCTTTCCTGAGTCAGATTTTACAAAACTCAAATCCGTTCGCCGAGCGCAGTGACATCATCATTTGGTTATCGTGTGATGGTGCGGCGTTTCAACTAGCACAGAATAAGATTTTGTTACAATTTTCCTAAGAACTTTCAAGACAAAGATGTTCATAAGATCGCTTCGTAAGTAAGGCTCAAGTTCTAAGAGCAGTGCGCAGTCACCGCAACAGTGCACACAGTTAAAGATAGCAAATATAAAAACGTTGCATTGGATCAAATAACTAATAATAGAGGATTCCTTGTCGCACAGTATCAGTCCATGATGACAAGGCCACTTAGACCGTCTCATCAATATTTAACTTTGTCACAGCCACACACAGACCGCTCTATACTAAGAGAGATTTAGTAGTACAATCCACTCACCTGCACAAACGCGAGACGCACGGTGGCGAGCGTGGCCATGTGAGACAGGTGTGCTTGGCGCGCGAGTGTCAGAGCGTCCAGCATCGGCGCAGAGGCTGTGAGGGCGCAGCCAGCAGCACACAGGGCCTCTCCCTTCACTAACAGAGCCCTGCAGAGTAGAACCAGCCACTGTATCAGCTTATATATAATATACATCGTCGTTTATTAGCAAACCGCAGCCCACATGAGCACAAATCTCGACACATATTGGATAAACATCCATTAAAACATTGTCACTGCAGATCTACGTTGTAGCAGTGGATCTAGGCAACTAGGAGCTAGGCAACTAGGAGCTAGGCAACTAGGAGCAAGGTAACTAGCAAATAGGCAATGCATGAAAGAGTTATTGTTGGTTATTACTTATTTGTACGAAGTGATGAGGTGAGTGAAGGGCTGTTGGACAGACTGGAGTCACTGACACAAAGCGAGTAGGGAGTAGAAGAGTAGTAGAGAAGTATAGAGTAGCAGAGTGGTAGAGTAGCGTGTACCGTGTGATGAGGTGAGTGAGGGGCTGCTGGACAGACTTGAGTCGCTGACACAGAGTGAGCAGGTGGTCAGACAGATCGATGGCCCTCGACGCTTCCCCTCGACCAATCAGCAGCAAGCACCGACTGAAACAAACACAGCCGGGGGGGGGGGGGCGGGGGGTAATCGGATCCCCCAAGGGTCCAAGTTTAAAGGATTAACAATGAGAAAGGCATTTAACAAAAATTGTATTGTGAATAAAAAGCTTAACCCCTTTCTTTCTGAATGCAAAATGATATTACACGAATCTCTTATAATTGCAATTCATGGGTTGTATCACACGGTACCTATATCAGAGTGTGTATCACAGTGTGTATCACAGTGTGTATCAGAGTGTGTATCAGCGTGTGTAGTATCAGAATGCGTATCAGAGTGTGTATCACAGTGTGTATCAGAGTGTGTATCAGAGTGTGTATCAGAGTGTGTATCACAGTGTATATCAGAATGTGTATCAGAGTGTGTAGTATCAGAATGCGTATCAGAGTGTGTATCAGAATGTATATCAGAGTGTATATCACAGTGTGTATCAGAGTGTGTATCACAGTGTGTATCACAGTGTGTATCACAGTGTATATCAGAGTGTGTATCAGAATGTATATCAGAGTGTGTATCCATGGGTTGTATCACATGGTATCTATATCAGAGTGTGTATCACAGTGTGTATCAGACTGTATATAACAGTGTGCATCACACGGTATCTGCATCAGAGTGTATATCACAGTGAGTCCTCACCAGTAAAGAGCCTCGAGTCCGTTGATGGAGGCGAGTGCGCAGACCGCCCTCTCTGCTGCACTGTGCTGGCCCTGGCACCAGGCCGCAATGAACGAGGTCTGGTGCTGCGTCAGCAGCCAGAGGTGCGCGCTGGGCGAGGGGGCAGGGAAGCGCGCTCGCGCCGAGGCTAGAACCTCCCCTGCAGCGCGGTACAGGCCCTGAAACGTGCGGCGTGGGGCAGGAGGGGTCATGGGGGGCACTAGGGAAGCTCAGTAAAGGTCCCCAAACACCCCGCCACACACAAGCAGACTTCAATCCTTTTCAAAGCAGAAAACACAGCAATCAACAAATCCCACACCTCACACCTGCACTGTATCACAGCGTCCACGTCTCCAGGCGTGCCTGGACACAGCGTCCACGTTTCCAGGCGTGTCTGGACGCACTTTCCAGTCTCCAGGCGTGTCTGGACGCAGTCTCCAGGCATGTCTGGACGCAGTGGTTGTATGAGTTTCAGGACCGTGTGTAGTAACGAAGACTATTACAGTCCGGTTCAGTGCGGAGGGCCAGGCACAGACTGCTCCCCCTTCTTTAGTCGCCTTTTTTGACTCGCCCAGGGAGCTCTGGGCAGCAAGCCAATTATTTTTTCCCCGGCTTGAAGAGGGTATACCATGTGTGTCACAGACCTGGTCTGCGTGTAGGCGAGCCATGTGACACAAGGCAAGACACTCGGACTCAGCGCTGCGACACACCCCCATGTTCAACCGCCCACCCCTCACCCCCCGCCCCTCCCCCCCGCCCCCCCACGCCTCCTCTGAGCCAAGGTGGAGCAACATCTGGGCGTGCAGGGAGCAGAGGTCACTGCACACATGGACACAAACACTGGCACTAAGCACTCGCCAATATTTGTCAGTAGTCCACTAGGATACACGGAGAGAGAGAAGATAGCAGCGCGACGATACAATGATACAGGCGTGAGACTGTTAGTGACAGGACAGCTGTGAGTCATTCCACACATGTCTCCACAGTCCTCAGTTTGCAAGTATTCACACAAATCTCCATTTTACTTACAAACTTCAATCTTCATTATTCTTTAATGAATACGAATGAGTGAGTGAGTGAGTGAGTAAGTGATGACTCACTTGCGCCCATACAATGCCCAGAGGTCCGCCTCGAGTGCGAGGCTGCCAGCGGTGAGATCGGACAGACAGTGCTGACTGTTGTCAACATCACTCCGCACCAACAACTCCAGCACACTGTAGCAGAGCACACACACACTGAGACAAATTGAAGTACACACACACTCAAGACACCCTGTGATTAAATAGTAACATCAATGAAGGGACAAGTGCGCCCGAGACACTGACACATTTAATGTTCATTATTCAGAAACCAAGAAGAAAAATTACAAAAGATATTAACTTTTATATTCATGTGGCTAACACTGCACCAGCGCTCAGCTGCAATTGCTTAAAGCCACACTTTCAAAGAGCTGCCTTCAGGCAATAGAACAGACTCTAACCTCTACATAGATATAAATATTTCTATTTCATAAGTGGGACAAATGAGTGAAGACAATTGTAAGAGAGGGCTAAGGAAGACTTGCGTGGAGGGCTGGGCTGCAGTGAGAGCACTGTGCTTGACTAAGGCCTGCACTCCCAGTGATGTCAAGTACTGGATACACACACGCACACACTCATGTCTAGTACTGGATACAAAAACAGTTTAGAAATGAGCATTCAACAAACATACATTCTATTCTGCGTAACGTACAACCGTATCGTAAATGGTATCCTAACTTGAAAGATTCAACTACATACTACATCGTTGCAAGAAGAAGATTTATAAATTTAAGTTGAATATAGTGAGTTAATGAGTGACTGACATGTAGATTAAGATCAGCAGTAGCACTAATGAGTCTGTCCAGCATGTAGCCCACCTCCCCCACCGCGCTGTGCACTCCCAGCCTCTGCAGCCAGCCCTGCAGACAGCCAATCACTGTGCAGATATAGAGCGCAACTAATATAAACACTCCCAGCCTCTGCAGCCAGCCAATCACTGCTCAGTGCAACTAATACATAAAGGACAACACACGGCTTGCCAAGATTTTACAGGCAGCCCCACCCACAGCCAATCACTGCTTACCAATACAACTTATAAACAGTATTCACACCATAGGCTCACCAAAAATATTTTACCCACCAATGCACAGAAGCGAAAAACATTCATTAGATATGATGACCTATTTGTTAAATATTCCATCATCCCATGTTGGCAAACGTATGCGTTATTGTCAAAGAAAGAAAAAGAAGAAAGAAGAGTGGTGACCAGGGCGTGCTGTAGACAGACACTGTCGCTCGCCTGCTGCGCCATGCGGATCGACTCTCTCAGCGCTGCGATCGCCTCCCGCCTACACACCACAACCACTGCTGCTACTACGCAGCTACTACTACTATAACTACAACAATTGCTACTAGAACTTCTACAACACCAATTAAACATACAACTCTGCAAGCTTGCAGGCTCTAGCCTCACCTGTGTCCATAGCGATACTGCAAGGCGGCGAGATTTAGCGCAGCGAATCTGTACCCTCGCAGCTCCGACTCATCGTCGGCCATCTTGGGGGCAGCGGGGGGCTTGTTGGCCCCCCCTGCGCCCTGCTGGGGGGTAGGCGAAGGCACAGGAGGCGCGACCAGCTGACTGCGGTCAAAGTAGTGAAAAAGGGCGTCTATGGCGCCGCAGTACTCGCGCACTCGCAGCTGGTTGATGTAACTGAGGAAGTTCTGTGAACATATAGCATTTTCATTGGCTCTATATGACTGTTCTATATGACTGTTCTATACGACTGCTTTATATGACTGCTCTATACGACTGTTCTATATTACTGCTCGATACGACTGCTCTATACGACTGCTCTATACGACTGCTCTATATGATTGGTTCTATACGTAATAAAGTTCAGGCAACTGAGCAAGTTCCGTAAACATAACGACAGCTACTGTAAAACATGAAATTTTTCAGTGCAAGTAATTTAGATGAATTTCATGAATTAGAGAAACTAGCAAAAATGACTGGCTTACGGCTTCTGCGAGGTCAGGGTTGGAGTTGAACAGGTCGTTGACCTTGAGCTGCAGCGCTCTCGGGGTCAAGGCTGCGCCCTCATTGTGACCAATCAGCAGCCCCTGCATCAGTCACCATGGCAACAGATGCAGCTGCACCAGTGCCTAGTTACCATGACAACCTATCAGCAGGGTAGCACCTCCGGCTGTGGAAGCAGACATTGCAGACTGCAGTCATACAGCCATCGTTAATATGATTAACTGTATTAGATAATGATAACATAGCGTACACCAGATATCACAGCAAACAGTCAACGCTTGTATTAAATCATTTATATTTTATCCAGTAAGTCGATACATTGTGACAATCTTAGCCCATACTGAAGTCTATTCTACGGACCATGAAATGGACCCTAAACCCATGTTATATCATCATCAATAAGTTTATTCTACGGACTATGAAATAGACAGTAGACCCATGTTAAACCATCTTCAATATTATCATCAAGAGACTGCACAGACCTGTTGAGCGATAAAGAACTCTGCCTGTCTGTGTGTGTACCTGCCAATGTCTGTCTCTGTGTCCCTGTCACAGACACAAGGCATGAGAGCAGGACAAGCACACAGACACAGCATAGGTCAGCCACAGCTTACCTGCATCCACAGACACACGAACACACACGGCCACACACACACAACCACACACACACAGCCACACACACACATCGCATCAATCATCACCACCAACACTCACGCGTTCACAGCGAGCCTATAACTAATACGTATCAGGAAGACTGCAACACAGCAAGAATCACATCACAAAATGACAGGAGGCATTACATGTCATTTCAACACGGGCAGTTGCTGATAATACCACAGTTTTTTGATTGTCCAATAGAAAATCAAAGAACTAGGTCGCACTGGTTTTGCTTGATTTTGTTGACTGGCTGTGTGTGGTCCTGGAGCCTGCCGCACAGCAGCGACACGTCATCCAAACTGGCGTTGTCATGGTTACCAAGCCCCCCCGGCCCCCCGACTGGCCCCCCACCGTCCTCAGACAAGGAGAGGTTAAGGTCGGACAGGGCAAGGTGAAGGTCAGCGCTCCACTGGTGGAAGAGAGTCGACACACAACGAAACTCTAGCTTGTCAAACGCAACGCAGAGCCAGCGCACAAACATACCTGCGGGCACACAAACACACATCCATGCGGGCAGACAGACACACACAGGGATCCTCCACAACATCTGCAAATATGAAAATGGACCATAAATCATTATTATCATAGCTATTATAATGCAGAGAGAATATTGAAGAAAAACTAGCTGTTCATTATAATAGGAGGAATGAAGAAAAACTAGCTGTTGATTATAAGAAGCATAGCATGCAGAGAGCAGCCTAATCACAGAACATTCAGATATTAAACACAAGGTTGGTACTAGTCACAAAACACTCACATATTGAACACAAGGCTGCTGCTAGTCATACAGTACTCACCCAGCACGCTGGTGCGAGTCATGAGTGCGCGCCCTTCGTCGACCTTAGAGATCATAAACAGTCGGTCCTGCACCATCTGAACGAGGTCTAACAACCCCTCCAACCCTCGCGCACTCAACCCTTGCATCCTGCGCCAACAAAACTCTAGCATCAAATAACCCTCACATTAATAAACCTCACACCCTAACCCTACCACACGTTAACCACATACACCAGGTCAGACTAGAGTGCACATTCTCATAGGATAGCTATTAACCTTCGCATTGACTAAATGTTACAATAATCTGATGCTCATACCTTACTGAAACAAAGCTATAAATGCGAAATAGAAAGAAGAAGAGAAAGAAGGAAGAGTACTCGATTAGCAGATTGTTGAAGATCTCAGGTCTCATGGTAGCGCTGAGCTGAGGCAGCAGCCTGCTCAGTGACAGGTCTGGGCCCTGCAGTAACAGTAAGTATACACTGCACACTTACGCGCCAAAACTTTGCAACACCATTGAATACCAAAGGAAGTCATATTCTTGTTACTTATTCTGCACAATTCATTCATAACGGCATTAGCTACAATAGTGAGTTATGACTGCTTCTACTTTTATGATTTGCATTGGGGCCAGTAAGCGTACGTCGCACTATCCACGCGTGACCAAACATAGTTTCTTTAAAGTTTAACGTGACATTTTATCCAGAAATATGTGCAAAACATGCAATTTTATACCGGAAAGCAGAAAGAAAGTGATTTTATGATTTATGATTTTATGATTTTATGCAAGATATCTGAAAAAACTAGAAATATGGCAGAACAAAAAAAGATCCAAAAGCAGTCGCGTTTTTCTGCGGGCATTATTTATCATCTCCGACCTGGACAAGGTGCAACAGCAGGACGAGCAGCTCACACTCCGCCTCGTCCTCGTACGCCCACTTGGCAGAGAAGAGGTTCTTGCAGTGCTCGTCAATTACCATCAACATCGTCAGCTTGAAGGGGCTCGCCTGCCCCCTCAGCGACCTCCGCCGTCCCCCCGACCCCCCCAATAGGCCAGTCGACATCCCGCCACCAAGCAGTCCTGAGAAGTCTGTGAGGCTCGACATGTCAGCTAGGGTCAGACACACAACAGGGCCGGGTTATCGCAATACATCAATTATGAGCAAAGTATTTATATTGAACCAGTTAGCCTTTAGGCTATATAATAGGTCATAGATTATATGCATATGCCACAAATTATATATATATGCCAGTGTAATAGCAAGAATAAATAAAATTCAAAATAAGCCTTGTTTACGTACGGCAATAATGAATATTTCAATCTGATTCGGACATACCGTCAGTGTCAATGCATCAGTATTCTGAGCGATAATAGAGCGCTAATTTTCAAAGTATAAACATCACACTTGTCTCAATACTGACGCATTAACGACCAATCAAAATCGTAGAAAAGTACCAACATTGTAATCGTGGAATCGTAATGATAACAACAAAAGGTCTTTAAATCTCGCATCATGCCTACTACAGATGCGCTGCTAAAATTAAGATAGTGCTATGTTGCGTAGTTTGGTGCAGGTGTGCTTAGAGGCAGCGTTGCTTGCGCTAAGCTATTAAATTTTGACAATATTTTGCGCCGAGTTTTTATTATGTGAATTATAAAGCTATTTCTGGGGTCAGGGCACTGACCTATTGTTCATTGGTGTGTTGCACTGCAGCTGTTTCTCATTAGAAATATATGTAAACGCCCTATTATCGCTCGCATTTTTTTATTTAAAAACAAAAGTATGCAAAAATAGTTTTGCCTTGAACAATGACAGAATTTCGCGTTAAAAGACGGCGGCCAAACGTGAGGGTGCGCGAGGAGGGCGAGGAGGGGGCAGCGCGGGCGGACAGCGCGTCAGACGAGGACACGACCTTCCAGTCAGTCCCCCCTCTCTTGATTACTCAATATTGATGTCGCGAAGTTAGTTAATAATGGGTTGTTATTCACTTATTGTCGGATGATTGCGCGGATGATAGCGGAGGTGCAAACATTGGTGTTCGCCGTGCAGGTCTGCGATAGAGGAGGCGATGGAGCTGAGGCGAGCGAGGAGACGACCCAACGGAGTCAGTCTCGAGGACCTCGCGACCCTCAAGGCCAAACCCAAGGAACCGTCGAGCAAGGTGATTGTTGTCCGCAGCCACGCCTCTGACCTTTGAGCTGCCTGTACGGTCATTCTATCTTTATAGACTGAGACTTGGTTGTTATTAGTAATTAGTTGCTCTATACGGTAGCTTGAATTAGCTTTAGAATAAAATATTCGACTCTTGGATAGTGGGTAATAATAACTGATGAGACTGATTTGGTTCCAATAACGATCAGCTGAATTGAATTGTGTCCATCGTGGTCATGATGATGCAGATCCATTCATTGGCCACTGTCTGTCTCTGTCTACAGGCAGATCCACTCAAGCTGAAGACGGGCGGCTTTGTCGACATCAAGACTCTCAAGAGAGAGTGAGATCCATTATATAGCAAGGCTTCATTCTTGTCGCGTTTTGGTTTTGAGGTTGAATATTGTGCGCATTTACGTTTGTGGCTACGACAAATAAAGCTGAAACGGTCGTAGTTGATACCATTTTGGACGAGACGTTTGTGGTCAATGAATTCGCATTTCATTTGCAAAATTTTGAGTTTTCTATTGTTCAATCTCTCACATTATGAGGCTATTTTATTCTTTATTGTTCTAGAGTGAACATTGCACACACAGCTGCTCATTATGCAGCCCCACTGTAGCCCACTGTAGCCCCACCCACTGCTGCAGCCCCGCCCCCTGTGCTGTAGCTTCGCCCCTGTGCTATGTAGAATATCGGCAGCGGAGGAGATGGAGCAGATTGGAACGACCTTTGCCTCTGAGACCAACCGCTGCGACGTCGACCTTCCTATGTAAGCCTTGGCCTTGATCTTTCTATATGAGACTTGACCTTGACCTGTCCATGTAGGCCTTGACCTTCATTAAGCTTCACGGAACAACAACTGGATATTGGATAAGATGTCACGGAACTAAATAGTTTGTAGACCAATCTAATCGCTGAAATTGAATTTGTAGCTCAATATGACAGTATTGTAGAGTTGCCTCGAGTTATAATTAATGTTATTAACTGCATATGGATGCTTGTGTGTGTGTGTGTGTGTGTGTGTGTGTGTGTGT
>JAQIWG010004531.1:0-15864 GCA_034695025.1 Chamaedrilus cognettii | reverse complement strand
TAGGATATGCTGCCCCCCCCCCTCCCCCTATATCCTGATGCGCCATGATTTTTGATTTTGTAATCTATTTTAAACCGACAGGGCCCCTAATAGGCCCCCAATGGCCCCCCTTAGTTTTTTATTAATCATTCAAATACTGCTTTTCAGTCAATTACTATGTATAATTCAACACTTTTTCCTCCAGTGGGGCAGCCCACAGCCGTGGGCCCCTCTGGCCGGGGGGGAGGGGGATGCGGAGGGCCCTAACGCCAGGGTTGGCCGAAGAAGATCATAACTCCCGACGCCCTCACCCCACCCCATCTATCTCCATCCCTACTGCCCCCCTCCCCTCTCCCTTCCCTTCACTGACCAACAGTTATATTGATAGATCATTAGCAAACCGTTTGACGACGCAGTAGAGCGCCGTGAGCAGAAGCAGAAGCATGATCATCACTGAGCAGACCCCACCGAGAGCTAGGCCTAGCGACACAAACACATGATCATCACTGAGCAGACCTCACCGAGAGCTAGAACTAAAGGCGACACAAACACAACTTGCCTAGCAAACTCAATTGACGCCAATTTGACAGTGCTCAAGCTCAGGATAGGTTAGGATTAAAGGGAAGACAACTTCAAGAAGTTACTAACTTCGGTTCTGAGAAAAGGAGGGACTTCAGGTCGAAAAACTATGTAACTAACTTCTTCTTAGATGGAACTCGCGAGCGGGGGGAGGGGAGGGCAAGTTGGCAAGAATTTTAAGGGACGTTTGGATGAGAGGCTCATTTTTAGTTTGAGGGGGTTTACAGGGGAGCATTTCCTATTTTTTAGGCAATTTCATAGTGCATTTCGCTCTTCAATCAACGGATGCCTTGAGGCATGTTGGGCTAGGGTTGCTAAAGAACCCCCATGCGTCTCATGACGTAACTAAAGCCGGGTGGTAAGAATACCATGGGGTCAATATCCCAACGCCACTCAGTCCACCCTCCTTACCAGCCTATGTAACTTATGAGAAGCCTACATACAACATGGATCTGGTCTTGATATATACAACAATAATAGACCAGAAGCCTAATGTAATATAGGCAGTGGTGCCACCCTTCGGAATTAAGTTATCACTGAGGACCACGGCATCATATCAATCCGAGTCCCTCCACTAAAACGACAAAATTATTAGGCAGGGGATAAGCCAGCGGCGTCCGTTCCGGTGGAAGCCACCTAGGATCGCCGCACTTAACCGACAGCAAACTTAGCAGTCCTAGCTAGGCCTTTACAGTCTATATTGATCGGATTAATTATTCGTCCTTGTTGTGACTATAGGGCCCTCCTAGCGAGCGCTGCTCATTGGCAAAGGCTATGGGCTTATTTCAAGATCACCTGAAACTCTATAGCCTTGAATACCATGCGGTACCGTATGGTCCAATTTCGTTATTTAAAATGTAGCTAATATGCTAAAGGTGCGCACAATTCGCAGTTTATCAGCAGATGAGCAGCAATTTTCGCCGGAAATAGAATTATCAAATGTTAAAACTGAGCTTCACGCAGCTTAGATTTAGCATAGGCCTTCTTGATGACCTCTTCCCCTTTAAGTGACTGGAGGATCTGATTTTCAACTCAATCTCCAGATATCTGGATATTTTTTTAATGAAGCATTCTATTATGGGAGCTTGGGATATTTTTGTCAAAAAGAAATCTAGAAATCTTTTCCACCGAGATACCCAGAATATAAGGATATTCCGTTTTGATCCAATGAACCATGGTAACACTAAAAATAGGTTACGTATGTAGAACCAAAATGAACATCCTGTACGTTATTGAGATCAATCGATCGCAGTCCTGCAACAACGCAGTATCAGCCGTTGATCGAGCATCCAATAGCCGCCCGATGATGGTCATAACACAATCCGTCGGGACGCGGGATTGGCCCACTGCTCGCGGCGTGGACGTCCGCTCGGAATAGTTTCGCTCGATCCCTCGGGAGCAGTTGACTAGGGTCTCGCGGGCTCGTTACACCACGTCGCTGCAGCCCGGGCGCAGTCGCGCTACAGATTTTGCGGGGTGGAAAAAGATTCTCACGTTAATCTGAAGAATTGGATCTCGGTCATTTTAATAACAATTTCATAGAATAATTGCTCAAATGTAAAAAATTACACTTTTGACAATTATTGAAGTCTTCAAGAATGACAATTATTTTATAAATCAATCTTGTAGGCCTACTATTAATAGATCACAATTATTAGACCAATATCTCTGATCTACATTGGATTAGATCACATCCTATGGGATTTAATGCTGTGAAAGACGCTGCTGGTTTTGACCTGAGAAGGAATAGTTGATTTACTATTTGGTCTGAGGCTTTAATTAGCACTATACCGTCGAAATCAATAAGATCTCAATGTCTAATATTGCATGGTGGACCCTAAATAAGAAATGATTACTCGTTCTGCCCTCCCCATTTGGTGGGGACGGCAGCTGGTGGAAGGGGGGCAGCTGTCCCAAAGCCCCTTCTGTAGTGACGCCACTGAAGGCTGCGGCCTCCGTGTCTGAAGTGCGATGAAGAGCGGAGTAAGCGCCGGCGAACCGCCAGACTGTTTACGCGTTGGACTATTTTGTGTATTCGTGCGCATAATATCGTGTCGCAATCAAGAGACGAGAGAGTTCGCAGAACGTGAAGCGCGTGAGTGATGCCATCGACAACAGTCAGTCTTATAATTAGTTCATAACTCAAAATCTATTTGGAGCAAAATCGCCAGAGTTGGCGCAAGTTTTTAAGGAAATATATCTTGTCTAGGAATGCATACAAAAGTCTAACGTTGTCGATGAAGAAAACTAATCTAGACTAGGCAATAGTAAGCATACTATTTGTCAAAGCTCTCACTATGATGAGACGAAAAAGTTACATGTGCAAAACCGATGGTAACAAGTCAATCATACTTTTGACAAATTTACTTCGCACAAACATCTCGGTATACAGTTTCAGGATCTTACGCTCATCAAGTTGAGTCAAGTTGAGTGACCACATTGTATGCTTCGGGTATGTCGCGGGACCAACAGGCAAAGTGGCCCTCAAATTTGCTGTTTTATCACGTATTAGGCCAAACAAAATACAGCACTATGGGCAACGAGAGCCTTTTAAAAACAATCGCTTTGAAAAAATATGTCTGGTACAGCTCAGAATCAAGTCTGCTATTTCAGGATTTGTCGTGATACCATACTTTAATATGCGTTCGCGCAACCCTCATGTAGACGACTGTAGGCTAACTGTAGTCGTGTGAGTGCATTGCTTCATTCTTTGTTTTTTAAATTGTGTTTGTTTTGCGATCTTTTTATATGAATTAAAAGATGTAGCCTAATCATTATATTATTCAATATTGAAGGTTTTTGCCACAGCACTACCAAGAAATATTGGCATGCTAGTTAACAATGTTTCATGAGGCACTAGAGTACACTCTTCAATCGTATTTATATTGTGCAGTTAGAAATAGGACTGTTATACTTAACAATTTTTTGCGTCAACATCACAAGCACTAGCGATTATTACACACCCGCCATGAGCATCGCGATATTTTTCACCCGCATACATTGGTGTATGGTCGAGTAGACTATTTCAAACGCTCATAACTTCCGAACTAGATCAACAGAATCTCGCCAAACTTGACAAAACGTTCGTTCATGATGAATTATTTACTTCTGCAAAATGCATACTTACATTTTTAAAGACAAGTTATACCACAAATAGAAAACGCAGGTATATTCGTTCTTTGGCCCAACCTGCAACGGCATGCATGCTATCTTTGAACATAAATTTTTGCAGTTCTACATGAAACACCCAGGTCATGAGTTGTTTTTACTCATCCTACATATAGAGTACATAATTCTGTAAATATTTAATTATTGTCTACAATAATTATTATGCATAAATATGCTACATTCCTTGGGAACTCCTTGGAAACATTCCTAAAATTCAGAGTGCATAAACTACACTACGTGCAACAGGGATCAATCTTCTACAATGAGGGCCGATGAATTTTGATTGAAATTAGATGAATACGGACCGACGATGGACGCTGAGTGCAAGTAGGAGCCCCCTGCGGGGTCCGCGGGAGCGCCTACCCCTCCGTCGGTCATGTGAACACTGGGCGCCGCCGTGTGAACCCCGGACTCTTCACCTGCCTCTGTAATAATTTAAAGAAATAACCAAGCTGGCCTGGCCTATAGTAATTGAAATAAGTCTACTATACCGTAATACTTGCATTTTTTATTCAGTTTTATTCGACAGCAGCTTACAGCTTTACGATTGAAGAGCGGTGCATTTCAATAACAGCGTAGGTTAGGCCTATCTGTTAAGGAGGATGCAAGACGGCATCAGAAACTGTTAACACATTGGCCGTTTATGTAATTTAAAAGTTGAATTGTGATTACAATAACCGATGTGATATTCATTAGCTTACAAAGCAAATACATTTACATGTATGTGCTCTTTGTCTTTCAGACTAAAAATGTGACCAGCTGTTCAACAAGTTGTTGACTACCGCTACGTATACAATGGCACGAATATAACGTTTTAACACCAAGGTCGTCAAGCAACAGTGTTGGTAGTGGTTTTTCTTTTGGAACCCGTCACATTATGAAAAGATGCACGAAAGGCAATAGAAGAAAAATAAATCATATTCGGTAAGAATGTCGAATTCCACAAAGAGTGGAACCAACGATTGATGGAGATTAGCAATATGCCAGGGTACCAATAAGCCATAGACCTGCCATATTGTAGAATACAAAAAAAAGATTCTACTGCCCGTGTCACTACCCGTGCACTTTGGTATCGCCGGATTCCAGGCCGTTCCGACACACGTGACGAGGAGGGAGGACTCGAGCGTCCCGGGGAAGGTCAGTCCGTCCCGGCAGGTCACGTTGGCGCTCAGGCCCCCCGCCGCGCCTCCTGCGCCCGCCCCTCCTCCCTCTAGCGAGCCCCCGCCAGCCCCCCTTCCCTCGACCGTTCGACCCCCGAACCCTCTCCTCGGACTGTCGTCGGCGTAGAGGACGCGCAGGTCGGGGGAGAAGCCCGTGAGGTCGGCGCAGCCCGGACCCACGGCTAGCGTGACACACGCAGGTCTAGTGTATTGAACAGTGTCATGGACTGGCGTCTAGTAGATTTACATGTATTCTGCAGTCACTGCCAAAACGAATACATTAACCGTTTCCCATAACGTTTAAAAAAAGTGCATATACAGTATGCACGCACGCTGCTACACTGCATACTGTGGAGACTGGTCGGCAGCAAGATTACACTCTATCAATTTAAGTTATCTCTCATGTCACATAGCCTGTCATATAGGATAATAAATGAAAGCGGGTTACTCGTTTCTATCTTTTCCATATTGTAATTCATTGCATGAAACGTCACAAAATAATAATAAATAATAAGAAGAGACGGATCTTAATTTTTCCAATAGAATAAGACAGTTACCGTTCAACAAAAAATTATGGTACCGGAGCGACATAATCATATTAGATTATCGTCGAGCGCCGTAAAAACGGTGAGTAGCTGCAAAAGCTAAAGATAATCGTTGCTAACTGTTTCAAGCAGCCAAGCTTAAAACTAACAGACGACAGTGACAATATGAATGAAAAATACTTCAGTCAGTGACGATCACCAGTCGCCCACCGGCCGGCTCTAGAACAGCCCCCTCCCCCTTGTATCGCCAGACGATCGTCCACAACAGAACGTCTCCCTCATTTTCGATTTTCAATCAAATCTCTAAAACTGCTTCAGCCTGGCTTACCCGCAAAGAAGAGGAAGAAGCCTCGCTGAGCCAGACTGGCGCACCCTCAGAGAAAAGGAAGAAGCCTCGCTGTGTCAGACTGGCGTACCCTCAAAGAAGAGGAAGAAGCCTCGCTGCGTCACACTGGCGTACCCTCAAAGAAGAGGAAGAAGCCTCGCTGCGTCAGACTCGACTGTCCGGTCACGAAGCGCAGCGCGGCCGAGCTCTCGTTCAGCTCCACCGTCTGCCGCCCCATCGCCCCGCACTCCCTGAACACCGGCCCCCGACCCCCGGCCCCACCCCCACCCCCACCAGGCGTTATCTCCAGGTAGTCTTTGCAAGTTCCTGCGACCGTGCACGCAGTAATTAGCCTACTACTAGGCCCGAGTAATATCTCTCACAATTATTGCGCGGCAATCAAGAAATGTTGAAAAATAATTAGTTCAACAGATTGCCTGAAATAGCTGGGTAGAGAAAAAGTGCACATATGTATAATCTCACAAATTTCTACGTAAGAAAATCAACGCAGCTTCATTCAGAAACAAGAAAACCTGAAAAAAACATGTAGCGTCCGTTTGAATTAAATTTATGACATTTTCTTATGCGCCAGTGATACAAACCAATGGATGGAAGAGAAATCAAGCCATTATTTTGAAGAACAGGGGGGCCAACGTGGGATGCGGTGGGTCGCAGCCCGTACCGGCACGACGCAGGTCGAGTTCAAAGTCGTAGATGGTGAAGCGCAGGGTCTGCGTGCGCTGCACGGCCACGCGCCACTGACAGTCCGCCTCCAGGTAGTACTTGTCAGGGTAGTTGGGCGTCGAGACGAACCCGTGGTCGTAGAGGATCGGACTGCGCGCCGTCGAACAGTCGTTGTGCACGTCCGCCACTTAGCGGCGGAAAGTGTTCCAGACGATAAGATTACTTGCGAAGGGAGCAATCCTTATTTTGTCCATATTTTGACATGTAATTCGGATGAGCGACAATTGGTAATTCACCCTGAAGGTACATCTGAGTGTGTCCGAATGTATGAAGGACTAACAACACAATTTTCATAGTTTTCTAAAAGAGTATGGATCGAGCACAATCTTTCATTTTCTGGAGAAACAGACAATCATACCTGCTCTCATTGCTATGCCGAGCCTTTCAGTTTCGCAATTGTCATGAATTCAGATTAAATTAATGGCGCTAACATTTAATTATGTTCAATGTAGTTATAAAATGTATCTATCAGATACATTTTATAACGACAGTGAACATAATTAAAGCGGGAGGTGCGGGAGGTGCACTTGGCTTATGTTGTGTTTGCTTTCACTCGCATGGTAGATCTGAATGCATGCACTCTCGACAAGGAAGCTTCTAGCCAATCCGTAAACGAATTACGTCTTGAGTGTTGGCGCCTGCATGGCAGGTTCAGCCCCTTGGGGTTTGTTCATTGCAATAGAGATGCGGGAATGAAACGGAGAGACTTTCGTTTTGCTACTCATTATACACATTTACAAGGCGCTTATAATATCTCTCTTCACAAAAAGTTGAATATTCTTTGTCTTTCACGTTGCAACCCATCCTGAAAATATATATTTTTGTCTCGCCCTATTCCCCTTTGTTTCCTTTCATCCTCCCCGGATGTTTTCTATTCACTGCCGTGGACGCCTGCATGTTGATGCAAGGAGGTGCACATGTGCTCACATAAGACAGCCACTATTCTCCCCTGATCCCCTCAATTGAAAAGATACATTTCTCATCGTAAACAATGGCTCCTACGTTAAAATAGATGGCGGCCATTTTGTATTTCAAGATGGCGGCCATGTCAAAATCAATTTATCCAATATCTCAGCTCCTAATTTACCTGGAATAACAATTTTGATGTCTATTCCCATATTCTTGGGGTCAAAGAAAGCACATATTGGAGATATGTTAACTTGGAGGGCGGCCATGTTGTATTTGAAGATGGCTGCTTGTTGTGAGCACATCAAGCAGAGAAATTGACCGCAAACATTCAGTTGATGACTTTTATTTTATTCCTACCACACTCCTTTGCACTCTTTGCACCAGATGTTTCAATGCTGTCATGCACTGACAAATTGAGACTGATACACGACCCTCAGAAGTTGAGAAACGCAGATGAAAACACTGGAGAGCCAAGAATTACAGCAGCCAAGATGCAAAAGCCCTTATCATCAATAAATCTAAAAATCGCCGTTGTTGACGGAATGGTTCTTGTCAGTTAGAGAATGAATTGAAAATGGCAGCCATATGGCATCGGCGCAAACGTAAACATTGATTTTTATACAGCTGATGTGACAGGCTTTCTATAAATGTACGGCTTTGCTAACCTCCATGAAATTTTAACAAAAACCCATTTGACATGGCGGCCATCTTTGAGTACAAAATGGCCGTCCTGTGCGTAATAATAAGCTTCGTATTTGCATTCCTCGACCCTAAAATGTCGGTTTACATACCAATATATTTAAATTTTAGGTTAATTAGGAACTAAGACAGTGGATAAATTGCTTTTGAGATGGTGGCCATCTTGAAATACAAAATATTCGTCCTCTACGTTAATACAACATCAAGTTTCCATCTCCTCACCAGAAGAATGTGGGATTGAACATCAATATTGTGATTCCGGGGATTAGGAACTGAACATGGGATAAATTGGTTTTGACATGGCGGCCATTTTGAAGTACAAAATGGCCGCCCTTTTCGTCACCACAAGCGCCATATTTGCATTCCTTCACCGTAGAATGTAGGATTAGACATAAAGTGTGTATTTCTTGGTGAATTAGGAGCTGAGATATTGCATAAATTGTTGTTCAAAGCAGTCATCTTGAAAATCCAAATTGGCGGCTACACGCGTATCTGCGCAAATGTCAACGTCGATTTATATGTTGCTCATGTGCCAAGCTGTCCAAACATACGCAGCTTTGCTAATCTTCATAAATTTTCACAAAAATGCATAAGAAACCTGACTAGTAGTCAAGCGACTCCTACCGGGCACGCGGCGGTGTCCAAGCGCATGCTACACTGCTACAGGCTAGAGGGCAGCGGTACTCAAGCGACTCCTACTGGGCACGCAGCGGTACTCAAGCGACTTCTACTGGGCACGCAGCGGTACTCAAGCGACTCCTACTGGGCACGCAGCGGTACTCAAGCGACTCCTACTGGACACGCAATGCTACTCAAGCGACTCCCACCGGGCAGGCAGCGGTACCCAAGCGCATCCTACAGGGCATGCAGCGGTGTATACAAGCGTGTCGATCCTACCGAACATGCAGCGGTCCTCAACCACGTCTTACCTGCCACCCAGCGGTACTCAAACACATAATACCTGGCACGCAGCAGTACTCACACCCGTCATACCCGGTACGCAGCGGTACTGAAACACGTCCTACCCGGCACGCAGCGGTACTCAAACCCGTTATACCCGGTACGCATCGGTACTCAAACCCATCATACCCAGTACGCAGCGGTACTCAAACCCGTCATACCCGGTACGCAGCGGTACTCAAACACGTCCTACCCGGCACGCAGCGGTACTGAAGCCCGTCATACCCAGTACGCAGTGGTACTCACACATGTCCGGCCTGGCATACAGCGGTATTCAAATAATTCCTACCTAGTACGCAGCGGTACTCGACGCGCAAGAACTCCTCGTAGCCGCACGGGTCGCCGAATAGCGCTGAGTTGACGACGAGCGAGCAGCGCCTCCTGCCGGAGCAGGCGCGGTTCAGCAGGAACTGGACGTCCACGTCGCAGTGGCGTGAGAAGGGCGACCCGCAGCGCGCCGCCAATCCAGAGTCGTTGCGCCCAAAGCGCGCCGCCTCGAAGACGATGAGGCGCGCGGGCGGGCAGGCGACATGGAAAGCGCTCCCGAAGCACGCCGACCAGTCGTGCAGAGGGGCATCCCGCGGGGCACCGCCTGCGTGGGCATAAGCATGAACGACTCACTGGCATGGCCTACTTCGATGTTTGTTTACAGGAAACATACTGAAGTTAAAAAAATCAAGCCAGGTATGAATTTCGATATTGAGGCCTGGTATTGTAAGTAGTCTACTAGAGCTACAAGTACATAGTTAATACAATGCAGTTAGGACGCGCTAGCTAACATCGTTAACAACAAGTGAGGCCTACAGGGTTAGCAAGAAGTTACTTGTCAAAGCACAAGTTAACAGCGCAACGTGTCGATAGGTTTAACAAGTCCTGGCATAGCAATTAGTGTAAGTCAATTGGAAGACGTAAATACACACTATCCCAGGCCTATAGCTTGAGTACCTGTTATGGGACGGAATTCAATGGCTTGAGCTCTGCTCATCGGAAATAAAATTCAATTTCCGAACACGATGCATGCGACCCTTAAGAACCTAATCCAACGCATCGGATACAAATTCAACCGTGATTCTGTGCATGCACGGAAAAGAATACAAGCGGCGAAATGGCGTCATTGAAAGTTGAAAAACTGTGACGTCATTTCGCAGCTTGTATGTTTTGCCGCCATTGCACGAAAATTATTTCATCATGCTTTCGTGTTACGTTAGATTTAACTCTTACTTTAGTTAAAGATGAAGTCACAGGTCTGCTGTGGCGTTTCTGTGTAACAAGTTATATAAATTATAGTAGGCTAAAGGCACTCAAATATCTAATACAGTAATGGACATATTGCAATGGCCCAGAAATACGATCAACCTCGATCTATTCAATCCTGGGACTGCCTTCAACTTATTAGGATGGAATTGAATGGTCTACAGTTCAACCGTGTAAAAAACGGCTTCATCTTCCGTGTTCCGCCGTCAACTCCGAATTAATTTCAATTCGCTTCTTCTGCAACCACCGCATTCTGGCGCAATAAATTATGCATCGCGTAGCGCGTTTGTTGTGGAAAAGAGCGGAAGACCATGAATCAATTTGCGATCGGTCGAAGCAAGACGGATGCTCGTATGAGTCGCGGAGAGACAGCTATAATATTGACGGTGCGAGCTAGCGGGTGCGTAGGGGACCCCCCCTACTGCCTCGAGCCTCGAGGGTCCAGACGCTTCCACTGCCGGTCTGTTTACGAACGCTCGTCCATCGGTCCCCGCTGATGGGCGGCTCTAGCACGATCAGCTTTTACTAACCTGAGCTGCTATGGTCAAAACAACACAGCGCACACTTTAGCTTGATTAGTTTCAATAAATAACGCTCGATATTGCTGTAGTTAGTGGAGAAATAGGTCAGTGACGTCTAAAATGCATATATTGTGAACAAGCAACCGGGAAGGTTCAGAGTCCAAATATGCAGTAGCCTTGTCAAAATCTAACTAAGGTACTAATCGTAGCCCCACCAAGAACTCTAATTCTGACGCCAAAACATCAAAAACAAAAACTGGAGTCAAACCACCTAACCATCTATTTTTCTCACAACAATTTCAGGCGATACGTCTACGGGCGTCTTTCTCAAATATCGCATTGTGTGATATTGCCGGAATTGCCTTTCATTGTTCGTCAACATCGCCGAATTGGGACCTAGCCTAACCTATATCCTCCTATCACTGCCGCAACGTGCAAAACGTTTCGATAGATACACGAACAGACACGCAGTTGCTCCCCAGAGCTGCGCAATCGAGACAGAACGGCCGCAGCAGCATTCGAAAGAGGCGATTGATCGCCGATAGACGTCTCCGCGTCCATTCCACTCGAGAGATACGAATCCGGGAATGAAATGGAGAAATTCAACAATTTGTTCATGTTAACTACTCAGTGATTATCAAGTGAGTTTGCGGCGTTAAATGGAGATTGGTGGAGATAAATGATAGCAAGCCTCGGTGCTATGCATCTATGCATGGATGCAACACAACAAATTAACAAAGGCAGCTGCAACAGATCATAATGAATGTTCTGAACTTTCAGTCCAAATTTAGGCCTATTGTGAAAAAAATAGACCACATTTTTTTTGTCTCATAGACATTTGATATTATTTTGGTGAAAGCCAGTAACAGCAACACAAGACAATATTCATTGATCGAGTCCAATAGGTCCAATTAGCTCTAATCTAGCTTAATTAAATCTAAAAAAATCAAGTATAAAATGCAAAGTATTAGTTTATGGTCATTATTGATTAAATATTCGCACGAATGCCTCAGAAGTCAACGCGTAATAAACAATGAGTGTTACAAATTAGCAAATTGAAATTGCAAATAAAACTCAAATAATAAAACAGAAAGTACAATTTATGGTCATAAATGGTTAACCATTCTCACGAATGTCTCAGAAGTTAATGCAAAATAAACTATTATTACAAATTTGCAAATTATGAATAAGTATATATGTGTGTATATATTTATTTATTAAGCTGTTTAGACATACAGTAAGGCCTACTGTTCCAAGCGGCTCAATTGACTCAGAATCCCTGTGCTGGGATTGACTACGACCAACTAGCCTAATCCCCAGCCCACTGTGTACGCGAGGCTACAATGCAATAATCTAGAGGCTGACGGATTGGTCGGAAATGAAATTATTTCGCTCTACGGCGGGTCGCGTAAGGTTCCGTCAACACACGGGGGGCGCCCCTTGGTTCCGACGATCGGCAGAAAACTTGGATCCGTCCTAAGAAAATCCCCTTTTGCTGACACAGCGACGCTGCACCGGAAAGCGTCCAAAAATCTGTGCGCCAACCTCCTGTCCCAACAAGCGCCACAGCATGACGATACGACATGCCATAGTCTGAAGGCTGTACCAAAGAGAATTACAAAACAAATATATATTTTAATTTTTTTAGCACATATTAACATAATAGGGTTATACATAATATCTTCTAAATTGTAT
The DNA here is from genome assembly GCA_034695025.1 of Chamaedrilus cognettii. Lineage (NCBI taxonomy): Eukaryota > Metazoa > Annelida > Clitellata > Enchytraeida > Enchytraeidae > Chamaedrilus > Chamaedrilus cognettii. Next base: position 3,326 of record JAQIWG010004531.1, on the reverse strand, counting down.
ATTTTACGTTCTCTCTCGTAAAGAAACTTTATGGTAGGATTAAGACAGTAGATATCGGCTTACAGAGGCCTAGGCCTACTGTCTTGATACTTGTGCTCTCTTTTGTGCTTGGTCCTCAATTGTAACTGTCTATTTTTTCAGAGGTTGAGCTTAAGCATGATTACGTAGTTTCAGACGCAAAATGTGACAACTAGGCCTAATTACAGTCCACTGTAAATTTGTATCACAGCCAAATCGATAATGTCGATTCAACTCGATTAGATATTAGACCTATCATTTCTTCTTTAACTCTGCATATATATTAGTTCCGCATTCAAAAACAAAACATACTTTATTCATATTCACATTAAATTCACAGTCGCTTCACAATAAAAACTTCCTCTAAAATCCTCATAATCTCAAACTGATTTCTGCACATGAATACGAAGAGCAACTACGAAAACATCAAGGACATCGATAGATTTAAGCACCAATCATTACAGTGCAGTTTTTGTTCGTTGTTGCATGCTGTTGCATGGTTATGCACGGCCTGCAAAGCTATTACTCTCCTGCTAGGCAAGTGTATCTGCAGGGTTGTCAATGGAAGGCTGTTATATCGAACGTCATTTGTTGTTTTGTTTTGATTTTTATACTAAGACTGGCCTTGGTTCTAGGCAATTAATCTGCATCAAAAACAAAACATTCATCAAACGCGAGCAATATTTGTGCAACACACGTGTCATACAACACACATATCCATGTTCAACCTGCTGCTCGATCCTGTCGATCGCTGTCGCTGCGCACAACCGATCGAGTTCTGACATAGATGGTTACACCAACACTCGAGTGGAGCTCGGATTACGCACTCTCGGGAAAGTAACGTTTGCCGACGTATCGCAACATATTGCGAGAACATTAGCGGCGCGCGCTTTCAGCCAACGCGCGCACCAGTCTACCACGAGTAGACTGATGAACGTTGTCTGTGATGTAACTGCTCTCAGGAAATTCTCTGCAGATCACAGGCATCAACTTCAACTTCAACTCCACCCTAATGGATGATTATTTGCAGGGTAGGCAAACTTAAGCACCTTTACCAAAGGTGCACGAAGTGACTCACAATCTTTTGCCGCGGCCGGGAATCAAACCGACTCTCTGCCACAATCACAATCCGAAGTCCGCGACTTAGCACCACTCGGCCACAACGTTTCGCCAAGCATCCAAGCTTTGGCATTCTGCTAAAAACAATATGCGACCAAGATCGATAGAAGTCTGCTCATTGTCGACATGCAATTATAGTGATATTCGCTATACATATACTAATCACAAACACATTAAGTTACCTGCTGTACCTTTTTGAATAGAGTAGGCTATATTCGCCAATGATATACAGTATAGTGATATACAATACACAATGTTACGAGCTCTGCAATGAAGCAGAACACCGGATGCTTTCATTAATATATCCAGATAGACATTTTTACCTCTGGATATTTTCATCTCATTTCACGCTCTGGATATTTTAGTATGATAATGACTAAACTATACCGTGACCGAATGAAAATGATAACACTTTAGACTTGTCATAATTCGGTCAAAAGTTATCAGATTGATCTGAAATTTTACACACAACAACCTGCAGCCATATCTACACCAACATAAAATTTGGTGAAGAAATGCGAGTAATCTTTACAAAATTAAGCCTATGGCTGTTTAAAAAAGGAACCGGAACAAAAAACAAGCTTCCAACATTTGCGCGTATTGAGTGTCTGCTGTCAAGTTACAAACGAACAGTCCGGAAATTTAGACACAGTTGATGTTCAAAGTGTCCTCCTTGTTCAAAGTGTCCTCCTTGTTCGCGTACACATGGCAGATGGGTCTCTCCTCGTTACCCTGAGATATGGAGTGCAGAGTCTACACCTCTACAGGAGGAGCGTGCTAATCATACCGTACTGGCCGGTGTGACGTTAATCACCCGACGAATCGTCTACTTGAAAGTGGCGGCTGTTTGATTCAAAAATCATAGATCAAGCAATTAAATAGTGGGGTCCTCGTTTTCCGTCATGCGTACGCGAACAAGGAACACTATGAACATCAGCCGTGACTAAATATTTGGACTGGTTGCTTGTAATTTGACAGTATAGGAACACAATATGCAGCAACTAATGTTGAAAACTTTTTTTCGGTACTTTTTTTGAACAGCCATAACTTTGTCAAGATTACTCGCATATTTCGACAAATTTCCAGATTGGTGTAGATTTGGCTTTAGCTATTGTGTGTACAATTTAAGCCCAATCTGATAACTTTTGACCTAGTTATTACAAGTCTAAAGTGTTATTAATCTCATCCGGAGACGGTGTATAATAATGCTGAACTCATCATGATATAGTCTCAACTACTCATAGGGGCCTAGTTCGAACAACAACGACTCCAACAAGACTGCACGAGACCACGCCATCCATGCCACGCCATACATGTATAAGTGATACCGTGATCGCGGTAACCTGATAAAAATACAAGAAATCCGACGTGTCGGTGGAAAATCACACGCGTGCAATGAATGACAATTTGCAAAAATTATTTGTATTTTGTCAATATTTCAATCATCTAATTTACATGTTGCATACAGGGTGGGCATAAAGAACGACCCCTTAGAATTTTTTTTGCTTATCACTAAGGCAATGCACATCCGTCGATGACAACATTTTGCACGGACAGATAGTCATCTATTTGCAACATTTTTGCAAAGATTTGTTAAATTCTGTTGAATACTTGCAAAGTTTTGAATTTTTGAAATCGAGTGATCTGACACTATTCGGCAAAAAGGAAACAATGTTGTGTGCATTCATAACACGATTTTTTTTCTTATGATTACCTAATTTTGCACACACAAAAAACCCCCAATTGGTATTGTTTAGCCAAATTGAGCGTCATTCACTGCAATAGTTTCACAGTTATGAGGCATTGAATTGGACTTGTCAGCTTAGTTTTGAATTGACGACTGTTCAAACATTTGTTGGCGTTTGTACAGTAAAAAAAAAGGGACGCAAAATTTTTTTTGCAACGTTTCTGAAGTCAGAAGTACTCAATATTCATCTTCATCCGTGCAGTTAAAATCAGATTTGCTCTTTAGCGAAATCTTGGCAAGTACCACGGATTAACAGTCTGCAGCACAGCAACACTAACATTTCTGCCCTCAATCGGCGGGGTAGTCAACTTCACAAGCTCATAACTTTGAAACTAATCGACAGAATTTTATCGATCTTTTCTTGATAGGAATATGGCTAATAGATGGCCGCTCCCCCTTCTTTTGTCGCCTTTTACTACTCGCCCGTGGAGCTCTGGGCTGC